>BRZM01000022.1:7090753-7336085 GCA_033238685.1 Lates japonicus | reverse complement strand
TTACCTCCTGAAATGTGATGCAGTAGAAATATAAAGTAGTATAAAATGGAAAGTCTAAAGTTAAGTAAATTCCTTGATTCAGTGTACTCCCTTACAATTCACCACTTCCTGTCAGATTAAGGAAAAAAACACTGTGCATCTGTAACGCTTTATTCTAAAACAGGTAAAATACACTTGATGGACTGTGAATGAGAGCAAATAATGTACAGAGAGCTTGGTCTCCTCCATTTCCAAGGACAGTGTCGACCTCTGATCAAGGCAACTTCACATGAGACAGAAAATCAACATCTGGTTTGAGAAATCTGTGTCGAATCTCAATTTAAAGCCTCTTGAAATAATAACTCTGATCCAGTACAGTGATTTCTCCTCGACCAACAAGTCTAGTTACTGTAATACTGCACATCCTCAAGCTTACTTACATGATCTGTCTTAGGTTTTGCTACAGTATAATGTAACCTGACAACATATAAAATATAAATAAGGGCAACTTCGTCAAATTATTTTCAACAAGACATGATAAAAATCTCATTGTCAAGCTTACACTTCTAGAGCTCATTGTGTTTTGTCTTTTACAGATTAACAGACATGATCTTATGTTTGCTAAACTGATTTTGTAAGGTAACAATAATCTGTGTTTCAGCTATGCAAGATAAGCAGCCCTTAAGAGATATAAAAAAATATCATTTCCAGTAAGTCGTCTGAGAAAGGCAAGTGGCCAAGCACATCTGTGTGCTAAAGCAGGAGTGCCAAGTTTCTTCTGCTGCTGAGCATCAGAGTTAAAAGCAGAAATGTGCTGCAGTTCAGTTCTGAGCATCATAGTCATGGCCAGCTCAGCCCAGTCTGAGACAAACCACCATCCTGACTTGTCGAGAAAGAAAAGGAAGAATACAGAGCCTTTTACTGCCAGTGCAGACTGGGTTTGAGTGGCGTACTGGGAATTTGTCACATTTATGCAAAAAAAATTTTATTCAAAAGTTGTTTATATTAAAAAAAAACATCAAGTTTTGACAGCTCAATATGAGCATGGTAATTCTTTTCAAATACCATGTCTGATGCCATGTTCTCTTTGCATAGATATCAGAATACTTGTGTGTACATTTAGAATGAGTTGAGGTGGGTCAAATCCAAATCAAGAGACAGGAAGGAGTTGAATCACACCAAAATCCATTGTTTTCAAAAATAAAATCTGGAGTGCATCTTATTTTTTTCCCCCTGAAACTCTTTAAGGTTGCCTTTCCAATTTGTCTCAAGCAGCAACACAAAATCAAACACACTTGTAAAATGCTGCCTCATGTACTACAGCCCTGCTGAAAAGTACGCTAGCGCTTCGGTGTTGGCAGAGGAGATGTTATCAGGCTGTTATCAGTCAGGTGAGCACATAAAAACGAACAGCTAAGAAAGACATAAAACGTGATCTCTTTACATAAAACATACATTTTTATAATTAAGCCCATGCACAAGATATTCATAATATTTAAAGCAAAACATACAAATCTTAAACCTCTGACCTAGCTGCAGTTACAGACAATAGAGACAGTAAGAAAACTCCACTCGCTCGAGTCGCACAGTGGAGTGTTCCATTCAGAATAAAGCACAAATGGTGATCCACATAATAAAAAATAATGCACAGAAATTTGCATAGGCACATAAGAGAAGTGCAGTAGGGAATGTGTAGGAAAGCCAGGATGGTTTAGGTCAGGGCTTTCAGCAACCCTTAATGTGGGTTTTGTGGTTAAATCAGTGTCTGTTGCCCTTTTTTCCTCTTTCTCTATTTCCCATAAAACTTTTTGTTGAGCAGAAAAATGAGCAGGTTGACGTTGATGGTGGCTCTGTCGAAGAGCTTCATCACCGCCACGCCTTCATACTGCAGCTGGAGGAGATCCTGAGAGACAAACAGCAAACAGAGGAGATCAGCCGCAATCACAACCACCCACCTCTGTAGCAACGACTGTCTAAACTACTATAAAGGAAAACAGAAATGGTACCTGATATTCTAACTGTAACGTCTCCAAGTGCACGCCCATTAACTTGGCCTTGACGTCAAACACCCCAACAGTCTCTGATGGTGAAATCTCAAAAATAACATTCTTGAACCTATAAAAACAGAAGAGCAAACAAAAAATTCATAAACTGAGCGAGTATGCAAACAAGAAGCTGATCACTGAAAGCTCTCTGGTTCTTAAATTGTCATGAATTCAACTAAAATGGCTGAGATGAAGTAAAGAAATTGAATGATTGACAATGACAGAAGTTTAAGATGAAGTTAGACATGTCATGTTTTGATATTCAATATTGTAAAAAATAAGAAATGTGAGCAGCCAATCCATAGCTTAATTTCATTACAATAGCCAGTACCACCAATACTGTGTTATGGCCTTATGGTTTTGTATTAAAAGAAGCAAAACTCACTGGTTGGGCTGCAGATCCTCTATTGCTATCAGCACGCCCTTCTCATGGAGGCGGGAGGCGGTGTATTTCTGAGAAACCTGTTTACTCTTCTTGGCCTTGTTGTCGCCTGGTTTCTTTGACAACCTGAGGAGAGTGAGAAAGAGTGTACAGTACAACATGATACCACCTCTCAGCACAGAGCATGGAGGGTCCTCAAACCATCATTCACTCTATCCAGCCAGGCGGCAGCTGTATTTAGTTGCATTGTGCTCTCCTGGAGTAAAACAGTTCCCGATTAAACATCCAAATTAAAACCAGCAGGTGTCTGAGGATAAACACTGTGAGCCACCGCCTCTTACAAGTGACCTGGTTCTGATTTTTGCATGTGTGGCACCGTTCAGACATGAAAGGACGCAGAATGTGGTATTTTATGATCTGGTTTGGGTCTCATTCATACTGTATGTGGAAATTAGTTAGAGAAGAGTCAGACATCTGTATGCACAGAGATATTCCATGATCCTGTGGTTGATGCCTGCAGTTTTTTACCCCTTCTTTTTCTTTGTTTTCTGTTTTTCTGTCTCTCTCACTGCTCTAGTCAACCCTCCAGCCCAAGACCTGGGATCTTAGCACTCAACCCAACCCCTGCTAATGCTCCAGACTGAAATATATTTGTAAAACATGCAGATGGAGACTTAATTTTAAACAGGTTAAACTTCTGTCTGCAGTCTAATAATGAGTGCATGTGGTCTGTTTGGTGTTCTATATGGCTCACCTGTACAAGTGGATGTAAACTGGCTGCCAGCAATGACTAAGATCTGATCTGGAGTTAAATGTTTTGAGCTGCAGGTGTGGGGTTAGTACAACAGTACCAGACATGGTGATAATTGTTATGGGATGCCAGACTGAAGTGCAAATGTGAGATGTTTTAAGATTAAAGGCCACTCACTTCCCCTTGCTGGCCAGGTTGTCCATGCACGTCTTGATATACTGATTGTATGAATCAATCTGCACGTTGTAAAAACTGGTCTTTGAATTCAGGGCAGAGTTTGTCTGCTGAAGTTTCACCAGCTCGGCTTTCCTGCGCTGACGATACCGTCTCTGATTTCTGATGTCCTGTAATAAGCACAAAAAAAACACATCACATTTAAAGAAAACACTACAAAATACTGTTGTTTTATCTGCTTGTCCACAGATAATTTGTGCGATTTTTACCTTGGCTATGTCGTTGATGAGGTCCTGATAGCGGTTCTCAGGGTGGACCTTCCCCAGCTCTGCCAGCCTCTGCAGGTTGCTCTTGATCTTGTCCTTCTTCCCCTGCAGTGTCAGGCTGTCGTCCACCACTGGTTTGACCTGCTTCATCTTCTCTGGAGTCTTGGCGTCTCGGATGGCCCTCCTCTGCATGGCACGCTGGTACTCTGCTTCCTGTCATCCGGAGAAACAAGACTGATCAGTGTTACAGTACCTCTATAGAAAGAGCTGTAATCTAATGGGATGAAATGTTAAATTTTTGTTGGGAAAAGCTTAAGCATTATTTCCTGTATTTTAAAATCATTTGGTGTCATCATGAGGTTTAATTTCCCCAGTATTAGTGTCACAGTTGGAGGGAAATTTCTGATATCCCTTTAAATGTAACTAAAATTAATTGTAACATCACCAATACATATATGCATGATCTATTGTGGTTATCTTTGGTGTATTAACTGTAAGTGAATGGTGACTAATGACAGCAGTAATATTGTGTGGTATCATTAGTTCTAATGTTGTTTTAAAATTTCCCATTTCCCATTAAGCTTGCTGCTTGTGTTGGAAAGAGGATGTTGCCAAAGAGGTGGGTCAGTACAATTCCATGAGCACTTCACCATCTACAAAATAAAGTCAGTCTTGGCTTTTAGGTCTGTTTGAAAAGGAAGTTCCTGTTTTGTTTCATTAGTCAATCCAGTAGTTTTCCACTTAGATGAAATGTGCAGTGTGGACATAACTGGAGGCTGACTGTCTTCTTTTGAGATTCTGGTTTGTTTACAGTAAACGTTGATTCAAGCTATTGATGTTCACTGTCTAATTGTTTTTAATCAGCAGTGTACTGTATCCTATTTCTGACCTGTTCTGGGCTGGCTGTTGAGTCCAGGATCTCAGTTAGAGTCTCCCCAGGCTGAAACCGGATCACATCCACAATGAGCCTCTTGGTGCTGGAAAGAGACAAAAACACAGAGATATAAGAAACCAAAGCAAAAGAAATCTGACAAGAACCATATGAGTCTGCTTTCTTAGCTCTGAATGACTGGACTTACTTGAGCAGGAGAGTCTTGGCATCCATCTCAGCATTGGCCTCACCGGGGACATCAAACTTGTTAGTGAGTGTGAGTGAAACCTCAGTCTTCCCCATCAGCTCTTTGTTTGGGTCATCAGGAGGAAGAGGATTTTCACCTAAGTGTTGCACAGAGCAAAGGATCAGATCATAATATATCGGGTATTTATCTTTTTAGATTTGAACATTAACTATCTATCTACCTATCTGAGTATTTTATAGTCTCATGTGATCAAAATATTCCACCCAGGAATAGGATTATGAAAACAAAGAGGTACCAAAAGAAGTCATATTGTTATTGACACTATTTGTTTGACTGCAACCACATTGACTAAGAGAACCTTTCTGGCCTCACTCCACTCACCGATGAGGGACTCTACAGTGGGAACCTCTCCTAGGTCCTCCAGCAGCTCATGGATGGGGTCATTGTGCTCTGGAGTGATGGCGTCCTGATGGTCCAGCAGCAGCTATCAGGACAGAAAAAGCAAGTCAGCATATCATCATATAAGACAAAATATCTCACCATCACAAAAAGGAAAAAAAACATTAAAATATTAATATAAGTACTGACTGACAGTAACACATATCTGGGTATGTGCAAACGTGGGTGAGGCAGAATTCAAACTCACTGTGTGAGTGTTGATGATCTCTCCGATTGAGATGTAGATGACAGGTTTGGTGACGTTGACTAAGTCGGAGTACTGATCCACGTTGAACTTATCTTCCAGTGAGGGAACGTCACACGCTGCCAGGAAGAAACGCCTGTGATGGAAGATGGGAGAGTAAAAAGTCAAGAAAATAGACCTTTAGGCAACAAAGACAACAAAAGAGGGAAACGGAAAAGAAACTGAAGCGAAACTGGAAAGTTATTAACATCATCCTCAAGTAACTGAATGCCTTTTGAAAAGTTTCCACTGCCCCTGCACCAAACTTCCAGGCACTCTACATCTGCTTTATATTTCTTTAACAATAAACATCAGACCTGAATTTCTGATATGATGCGCTGAGATATTCGTTGATGGGATTGAGGTGGGCGTTGTCCCCCAGAAACATCTTGTTGGAGGCAGCGTGCTGCAGCATCTTGGCGACAGAGCCCAGGTTTCGTCGCTGCTCTGTGGTCAGCTGGCCACCCGCTGAAACCTCAATGATGTCAAAGGCATCAGGCGCCACAATGGCCGGGTTCATGTAACGGTAATACAAGAGGTTCCCCACAATCTGAGAAGTCAAAATCAAATGACTCAGTCAGTTAAAAAGATCTTTCATGCTTTATGAGCTCTTTGTTTGGGATAGAAAAAAAATATTATGCAATATTAATTAGGAAAAATGTTTTAACTTGGGTTTGTTGTTATACAAAAAAAAGAGCTAAAAACTGCTTCTGTGTTGGCATCTTTGCATTTCAGGACCATGAAGATTGATCAGGAGTGAAGTGAGTTAAGACTGAAGATTTAAAAGATGCTACTGCAAAATGAGGGCAAGTTACTGAAGATGAAAGACGTAGCTTGTGCAGCAAGAGGAGGAGAGCCAGGAGAGTGAGGCGTGGCTCACCTTAACATCAGCAGACAGAGAAGAGGAGGAGGACACCCCTAACCCGGAAAGAGAGGCTGGAGCTGGTTGGCGAAGGTGGAAAGAACAGAGCAACAGCAGAAAAATGAAAAAGAGGAAAAGAAATATATAAAACACAAGGAAGCAGAAGGTGAGAAAAAAGGCAACAGAACAGATCAGTGGGGGTGCAAGAGAAAAGAAGCGATGCTTGGTCAAAGGTCAGTTTACCCAGTTTTCAACAGTATTTTCTACCATAGTGTGAATGCAAGCTGTCTATCTCTGTGGAGAAGGATGTGGCAATCAAAGTTAGTGACTAATATTAAGCCTACAAATTAAAAACGTAAACCTTGAGCAGCTCATCCTCCGTAGCATCTGGGAACTTCTCATGGAGGGTGTCCTTGAGCACCTTGGAGATGAACCGCATCCCGTACCTGACAGACAAAACCCACAGACAGCGTGAGACGTATGAGCTTGGGCAGGGGGAAACAACAATAATTGTTGTTTTGAACCAGCTGACTCAGAGTCTGTTAAAATGAGTGATTTTGTTAGCGAGCAACTTACGGGATCTTATCCACCGAGACAATGATAGCAGACAGGAATTTGTCAGTGATTGTCTTCATGTTCTTGATGGAGGCTTCCAGTCTCGTCCTCACCTCCTCGTGGGCCATGGCCTGCTCTGGAGTCACGTCATAAGGCAGCTTACTGTTGACGACATGACAGAAGAAGAAAGAGGAGGGGAGTAGAAAAAGACAGAGAAAAGGAGGAACTATCAATGATGATCATAACCTCTAAAGCCTTTTTGCTTCACTGATGAACAGTGCTGTATCCGTAGGCAAAAAACCTTTCTGCTAACAAGCAAAATATTCTGGAGAATTCAGAGGACTTCTTACAAAAGCACAGGCCTCTACAAAGTACTATCTGATCATAAAACTAGAGTAGCACTGAAGTAAAAGGACTTGATATGAATAATCTTGATACATTGAACATGAGGGGTTTGATGGGATCTGGTTTTACTGGTTCTTTTACTGTGTCTTTAAGCATAATAATAATAATAATTACCTCATCTCATTTTCTTTTATAATGATTTGTGACATACAGTGACTGTGATACCCATGCAGTCTGCAGATATGTCTTATTTATATTTGGTAAGAAAGATTTAATTGTCCTAAAAGAAGTTACCTCTCTCTTGACTTACTGTTTTTGCTTAACTCTAACCCCTAACAGTACTGTAATCACACAAGCACAAGAGGGCAACCTCACCTGGCCTCTCCAGTCTGTGTTTCCATCTGGTTGACCCAGCCCTTGTAGATGTCCACCGGGTCGGTTTTGATGTTTAGCGTTTTGTCATCCATGATCTCTTTGACAACCGGTGCCAGGATCTGCCGCAGAGCATTCTGTCCCCGTGCACCTCGGTGGAAACTCACCACCATCTTGATGACCGTAGGGTTTCCGGTCACGATCTCCTTCATCTGGTCCACTTTGGACCTGCAGACAGTTGTCAATGGTAATGTTAGGCCTCATCTGATTGAAAACTGTAGTCATAAAGACAGATTATTGTTGAATATGTTTCACTGATTCTCACTTGATCTCCTCCTGCAAGGCAGTTTTGAAGAGCTTGAGGAGCAGGTACTCCTCTCTCTGGTTGGAGGCATAATTATACAGGGTGAAGATTACTGAGTCCATAAACTTTGTGGATTTATTCTGTGGCATCTGGAAGATCAGCTTGGCCAGATATGTGGGGTTGGTCTGAAAGGAGGCAGAAATTTTGTTAAATATTATTAGAGAGGTAGTGACTAGCAAGACAGCTGTAGCCGTGAGCATCTTAAAAGTTATCATTCTAAGCAATGTGCTTTCTAGCAACGTGATCTGCAGTAAAATATAACTTCTTTTCCCCAAAAGAGAGATCCTGATTAAAACAGACACAGGCAAAAGCAATCACTGTGCTTTATCGTTACCTGTAACAGGTAAAATAGATACTGGTAGGCTTCCAGTTTGACCCTCTTCTCCTTGCTGAGAGCCTTCAGGCCTCCCCTCTGCTTGTTCATCATCATCATGTCGGACAGCTGGCCCTTGTTCTTCTTGGTCAGCTTCTTGCTGTGGGACACCACCTCCTGCAGTGTGATCTTGTTCTTCACCAGCAGGCCGATTTTGATGTCCATCAGGTTCAGGTCATTCTCCAGCTGCTGGTTGGAGCGGATGTTGGTGACCACCTCCTCACGGAGCCGCATCAGCTCCAGCTCCTCCTGAAAGTCCTGGTCACTGTGGTCCAGCAGGTGGACGAACTTCCTCACCACCGCCATCGGAGGATCTTCAGCACTGACTGCGTTCGGAAAGATCGGAGAGACAGGAAAGTCAAGCAACAGCTAGATTCAGACAAAAAAAAAAGAGAGAAAATTTATTTGATCCCATTCCAGGTCGTACTTACTCAGTGTCTTGTAGTCATCCCTGGCCTTGTTGGCTCTAATGAAGGCCTGAATCTTTACCACATCATTGATCTGCAATATAAAACAGTAATCACTTGGCTGATCAACAGTCCTCGATATAGACAGTAGCACAGGAATCCACAGTGAGTCAGAGTGGAAATGACTTCACACATGTCAGTGTTAAATGAGCCATCTGCCTCTCCGAGCCCCAGAGGATCCAGAGTAAATGTCAGCGGATGTGTCAGGGGAAATTTATGTAAAGGCAACATGATTTAAAGCTTTCATTAAGTGAAAAGCAATTTGTTTACTTTAAACACAAATTTTTGTGACAGTAAATTTACGATGCTTTATCGTAACAAGGTTTTAGGCTACCGAGACTCACATGATCTTGGAAGTACTTTAGACGATCCTTATACTTCTTACGAGCTTGATGCATCCGAACCATGGACTGGATCTGAGAAAGACAAAAACAAATCATTTAATGTTAACTGTATTTAGAATTCCAATAATAATACAGATTGTGTAATTATTTTACCTTGACAGCCTCTTCTGTGTGGTCTTTCAGATACTGCTTGCGGTCTTTGAACTTCTTCCTCTGCTTGTAGCCTTTCCAGTGGGCCTTAGAAAAAAAATACAAATTGCAAATCAGTGAGCTACAACAGTGTAATAAGTCCTTGTCTTCAGATGTTTCTATGTATAACCTTTGCATGGTGAGTGTATACAGGTCTATCTTACCTGTATGCATGTAACAGCTGGGTCTTGGGACTTCAGGAAGTTCATCCGCTCCTTTAGGCCATTCCTCACCAGGTAACCACGACAACGAGCTTGCAGTTTGGTAATTAGAGTCTCATTGGCCAGCCACAGCTGCTCCCGATTGTAGGCCGTGGTTACCCCAGAAACCACAGACTGATGGGGGGAATAAAACAACCAGTTTAATGCGGCGTTAAAAAGTTACAACCCTGCAGTGCTCAGCTGGAAGAGTAGCCCACCTGGATGTCCTCCTTGTTGAGCTGGATGTTGTTCTGCAGGAAGCCCTCTGGCTCCACCCAGGTGCCCTCTTTGGTCTTAAGGTTGTAGTAATAATTGTGTCCTCCCTTCACCCAGTGTTTCACCCAGTCACTGCCATTATCACCTGGACATACCACATTTGAGAGGATGCAAGTGAACAAGGTGAAAGCACAACTTGGCCACTAATTAGCAAGAAGCATCATCCCTCCATAGTTTGGAAAATGATTTTTAATTCAAATATTTAATTTAAATATTGGGAGATTTTACTTTTTTTTCCTGGAGGTTATATATGAAAAAGTAGGTCAGTGCATTTTATAAGCAGAGCTGCATGTACACAGCAGGTTTAGTGTCTATCAGACTCACAGTCTAGGGAGCAACCACAACTTAAAATATGAAATCCAGACAGCAAATTCCAATCTCCAAATTCAGGCAATCAGTGAACACTGGAAACCACTGAAAAGTTGCACCAACTTTGCGCCAAAAGTTTTATCAAAACTGTATATTATCCACAGATGCAGTGACTCTTCAGATGATGTCAACTACTAAGCTGCCCTTGCCCTTATCCACCGTCTCACCTTCTTTATTCTTCTCATCTTTAATTTTGGTGAGGTCGTCCTGGTAGGTCTGGGCACACTCTGAGGTGACACCATACAGACCCGCTCCAGTGTTACGCAGAGCAGCCAGGGTCTGAGCTGCATCGCCAGTGTCCACCGCCTCATTGATGGCCTGGATAGACTGAGCGACTGCAGACATAAACACAAGTATCAGCCGTCAGTCCTCTTTACACTCTCCTGACATATGCCAAAAAAGAAAGAGGTACAAAAGTGGGTGTGTATTCTTACACTGTATGGCTTCCTGTGTGTCCTGGTTAGCCTTCAGAATAGCATCCTGAATCTCATCCAGCCACAGCACAGCAGAGGGGTCCTGGGTCTCCTGGTAGGACAACAGAAAACATTTTGAGTAACAAACACAGAAAGTACAACAGAACTTAATAACACAACAATACAACTTTCCTTCTTATATACTGAGTAGAAGTATAAAACTGCATTATTTCTGTGCTTTTTTTGGCAGTAGTCACCCCTGAAATAAATTCAGCCTTCATGAATATAGCATTCCATTTTTGTTGTTGTTGTTGTTTTACTGTTTTACAAAGAGGTCACTATACACTGCAACTGAGAGTACTGTATATTTATATATGTATATCACTGTGGCTGGCTAAAATAAAAATGGCCAGATATTCAACACGACCAGTATTACCACTATTTTTGTGCTTGTAAATAAGGTCAGTTAAAGAACAAATATACCTCTCTTTTATCTCATGTTGACTCTTCAAATACAATTTTTTTAATCAATAGCAAGGAGTTTCACAAATTCTCCCTGAGAATATTTGTTTGTTTGTTCTTGTTTAAAGATTAAAAAAAAACAAAAAAACAATACATTAGACTGGAGGAGTGGAATGATTAAGTCCTCGACATTATTTATTCAGTACATATTCATTCCTGTGGTTTAAACACGTCCACACCTGTTACAACATCTTTTATAGTTGCACTGTATTGTAGTTTATTTTTCTGCTATCGTGGGTATTGATATCTCTAATCTCTCAATTTTGAGTGAGAAGCTTGTTGCCCTTTGAGTACCAGAGACACATCTAAAGAATTCAACACTCTACTATCATGACTATATCATTACTGTAGTGTTGCATAACTGCATCCAGATGGCGCACTCTGCCTCTGTATGAAGTGTGAGGCAGCTGGCTGCTACTTGCTGCAGCTGCTTTCTAGAGCCCAGTAAAACAGGCAACTGTATGGTTTCGGCCCTCCCCCTCTGTGTGTCCCGCCCCCTCTTGTCGTGCTTCAGAGTAGATGAGAGGAGGTGTGTGTCTGTGTGAAAGAGGTGGGTGGGTAAGACTGATACCTGATCTTGAAGATTTCTTATGCAAGGGGAGGAGAGGGAGGGGGCTGGCTGCTAACATCTGCAGCAGCATGCACCGGGACTCTCTGTGGTCTTTATGGTAAACAAAGCCGTACCTGGGCGAGCAATGATTAGTGTTTGTATGTTTGCACTTGGCGCTTTAATTGGTATTCGTGGGTAATGAGTCACTGCAGCTGGCGGGAGGCGCTAGACAGGGTGTGGTGCCAGAGAGAGCAGGGGACTGGAGGAGGACTTGGGCGTAACTTGGTGCAGTTCATCACAGGTTACAAGCACATCATGGAAATAGAGGAAGTGAAAGCTGAGGGGACTGGGTAGTTTATAATTCATTTTTCTAAACTTGCCTTTTGCACAACACCTTTTTTTTAAACTTCCTTAGAAATGATGAAACATGAACTCTTTCATGTGTCTTTTTAGGCTCATGAAAGTGGGAAACTTGAAAATACACATACAGAACAAAGCACAAAGCTAGACTGAAACGTAGACGGTCCCAGTTGTGATTGTTGCAGCTACAAAGTCAAGTGATAACCATCTGAAGAGGCATAGTAGGCTATATTCAGCTTGTTAGTCAGTAGAGTCTGGGCAGGACTTCCTGCTGTTTATCTAGGCACAGCCCTCAGCCCACAGTCAAAGCCAACTTCTGCCTGACTGTCTTTCTGACTAACTGTTCTAATACTGCAGAGTTAATGAAGCAGCACGCAAAGAGCCAGTCACAAATTGAACCACAGGCAAAAACAGAAGCTTTGTCATTGACCTCAGATCACCTGAGAACAGCCCTCATACAGTCTGACCACATTTTAACCATGTGGATTATTCTCCTCAGTCATTCTCACCTCGTCTGAGCCACCGGCAGCTGTCTGATCCGTCTGTCTCAGCTGGGGAATACCTCTGCCATTGACCCTTCCGACAGGAAGCTAGCACTGCTCTAACCACTTCCTCTGTCTTTAGCTCATCACCTGAAGCCACAGATTCAGCAGCCAACGACCAGCGGCTGGTGCCTGTGCCCATGGGTCTAGCCCATTTAATATAACGGTCAGCTTTCTGTCCTTTTATGGAAGCAAATGACTGAGGCCCAGCTTGTTATTTCCTATGCCTGTGAAATTGTCAGGAGAATAGTTTGCTTTTTTTCCTATCCATTTTCCCCCTGTTTTGAAAGTGTGACAAATTCCTGCCTGACGTATTCCGGGGTTTAGATGTAACTGATGATGTTGACATTTAAAACAGAGTGGGTAGTGGCCAAGTATCTAGAAGTCTCACGTTGGTAAGAGACTTCCTTTATCTGTATTTACACAGGATAAAAACAGACTCTGTACTAAAATGGATACAGTGAGAACTGTTCTATTTGCAGACTTTGTTCTAAAGAAATCACAAGGGAACATCAAACTCTGTAGTTTAGAGTAATAAGAATTTCCAGGGTATGTTTAGTGACATCCACGTCCTCTGCACTTTTGTGCAGTGTGTCACAGACCTGCAGTTCGAGCTTACCTGCACCTCTGCCGGCCTCTGCTTCTCAGACGACAGGAAAACAACCCAAATATGGTGTCACGCCTGTGACGTCAAATATGCAAATACGCTGCACAGACACACACATTCAAGAACCATGTTCATCAGCTTGCTTCACTCAAGTAATGATAACACAGGCAAATGAGTCAGAGAGAGCACGATGCTGATGACCCACGTTCCAGAAACGCTGCCAACATGGCCCTTTTATGGATTCAAGGGATGCATGTGTATAACCGAGGGCTGCTGATGATAAGAGGAAAGATGGGTCAGGCCTCAGAAAGCTTAAGAGAGGGAAGGAAAGGAGGCACAGACAAACATACATGAACCATAAAGACAGACATACAGGACAGGAAGTGAGTGGGAGAAAAGATGATCACACCATGACATCAGCAGACTGGTGGAGTCAGACGAGCTCAGAGGCCTGAGTCACATGAAGCCATCTGCAACCACGATGGGTCTGAGATCTCTCTGAGCCATGACCACGCATTCACAATAATACAGCTATTTAACATTTGTGCATTACACAAGCTTAAATGTGATGTAATAAAACCCCATGGCCAGAACTGAATGCATGGCTGGTTGCTTCTCAAAAAGTACAAAGGTTTGAGTTTTTTTCTGTGCTATTTTTGACAGAAAACTGATCAGTTCCCATTCTGATATAGCATGTGATTAATTTTGCGCTTAGATCAGCGCTGTTCAGCCTTGTCATATCAGCATCATGCTATTAAAGAATTATATTTTTTTCAATATCGATATATAATCAAAATAAAGCAAAAACTTGGACAAGAATTTTAAAAAAGGTGCCAATAATACCATCTGGGGGCAAAAATGATTAATTTAAGGATATGAATTACTAATTTGTAATACGAAGTACTGATTGTGATTTAAATTTCAAAAACAGCCCTAAAGCACAAGCAGAAATCTAAGCTTGTGTCCAGCGGCTTGCTACTGTACTACACCAAAAACTGTACCTCAGAGAGCTGCACATTTGGCCGCTCAGGATTTAAGCAGACAACTTGTTACACTTCAAATAACTGCAACTTGAGTACCTTCAATCATTACAATGCTTATATGTATCATAAACCCAGTAATATTGTTTGTGACCATGACAACTTTCAACTTTATGAGCTGCAATGAAAAGCCTCTGTCAGAAGTCTGTAGGTAACTGTATCCAGGCACTGTTTGCATGAGGTGTTTGCATAATGCTCACCTGAATACTAGATACACGTGAAAAAGCAAATCACAAAAGGAGAGACCAGGACACAGTAACTGGAGCAGACTAAATTCTCATCCAAGCCTCACTCTTGTCCATAAGTCATAACCACTACATCTATATCCTACATTCACTTTTCTATGCAGTTCTTTGAAAGTAGAATATTTTTCCCAGAAGCCTGTGTGTGTTGTGACTGTGTCTTACATGGGCCTTCTCTCTGCGGGCCTCCAGCAGTTTATCATGGTAGTGCTGTGCCACAGATGGGTCCACGTCTGTGAGCTTGGCCGAGGGGTTCTGGAGCATGGCCAGCGTCTTCATGGGATCCCCTTCATCCAGAGCCTCGTTGATCAGTCCAATGGCAGCGATACCTGCATATATTAACGGAGGTACACACAGACCAGTTAAAAGGATTTATGATCACACGTTAATATGGTAGGATGAGCAGGAAGATAGAAAAGGGAAGGGCGATTAGAATTTCAGTTAAGGTGTGGCATCATCTGACAGTTAAAGATGAAATTTACCTTAGATAATGCAGAGCAAACACTACTTTTAAATGTACTCATCAATATATTTATTATGTATGTTGCACCTACTACTGATAAAGAATTCACTGTATACTATTTAACATTTCAACTGTTCTGATATGTTTACTATAAAACCGTTGGAAGCATGCAAACGTTTGACCTGTAAGCTTCAGTTGAGAAATCAGCACTGACATATCATAACCTTTTAAGTTGATATGGGAAACCTGTTAGCAAATAGTTGTTCATTTACACACCCAGCAGTTACAGAGCAACATTATCACACATGTGGAGTTGTGTCCGTGCCCACCTCATGAATGCAGGTCCAGCACTCCCTCTCTTTCATCTCTGATTTTGGTCTCTACCAACTCCTGAGGGAAATATCTGGCTCTTTGCTGCTAAATGCTCCAATATGTTCACCAGCTAGTCTCAGTGAGCAGTAAGAGAGAACCAAAACAGTAAACTTGAGGTCCTGACAACTAACCAATGAGTAACCCTGTCCACAGATAAACCTGTGGTTTGGAGTCAGTGTTTTCATTGATTGTTCTAGGTTGAGTAAATGAATGCAGGTGTGCCCGTCTCTTACGTTCATGCTCCTCCTGCACAGCCAGGTTGACCTGGTCAATACAGGCCTGAATGTCATTCCAGGTCAGATAGTCACAGCCCTGCTCCCTGGCCGCTGCCTTAAGGCGCATCAGCTCGTCCATGTACCTGTGGAATACACAGGTATCACATCAATAGTCTGCCTCAATCCATTCAGAGAACGCGCAGAACTCCTCAGACGTCACTGAGGCCATGTGCTTGTTTGCGTGTGTGTGCTCACCTCTGTGCATATTCATCCTCCACGTTACTGAGTCCAGTGACAGAGCTGGACAGTTGTTTCCAGAGGGCGGCTCGGTCGCCAACGTCCATCGCCTCGTTCATCAGCACCACTGCTGACAGCATCTCCACGGCAACAAGCAGCTCGGGGTGGGACAGAGTGCCCTGCAGGGCAGAGACCACAAATTTACCTCATATGTCAAACTGCCAATGCAGACCACCAGAGGTAAACATTCAAAGTCAGAGGGGAACAGTGTGTTGATGTTGTCTTGCTTTGTAACTCCACAGTCATATCAAGATGTTAGGACAGGACATAATGTAGGGAGGGACTGTTCCTGTAATGTGATTATAGAGCTGTAACAATTATTTCCATTATTGATTCATTTGCTTCATAAAACAGTAAAAAAAAAAATGCCCATCACAATCTCACAATGTTTTACACAACATTGCAAAAACCCATATTCAATTTAAATAAAATCAAATCCTCACATTTGTCAGGTCAACCAATCCAGTAAGTCAGCCTAAAAAGCCACATGAACACGCTTTTAATACCTCGAATGATGCTATGGTGCAGGTGTGGGTTCTGCTAGTATGTGTATGTATATTTTAATTTGGATGTGTCTTTCGTCATGAATACCTCTGCACTTTGCTGCTGCAGGCTGGATAGTTCTCTCTGGTAGAGGTCTGCAGCGCTGGGGTAAACCTCAGGCAGCTGAGCATCAGGGTTCATCAGCTCTTCCACCGTCTTCTCAGGTACTCCCTCTCTGATGGCAGCATTGATGCGCTCCACTGCCTTCAACACTACACACACACACACAGAAAATGGTTGCATTATGAGACCACATAGAGGTGTAGATAGGGAGAAGAAGGCCATGGTCTTAAGAAATCATGAGACAAATGTATTTTGGATGTATATATGCATACTCTTTAAGTAGCCTGCTGCAATCTCATTGGCCACGTCCACGCCGCTCTGCAACTCATCCTTAGTCAGAGCCTCTCCTGGGGACATCTAATAAGGAAGGTAAGATTACAATGAAGAAACAGAGGAGCAGACATTTCACCATTTCATTGACATTTCACTGCACAATGACCCCTACCTGCTCTTTATTCTCTCTGTCACCCTGCAGCTGTTTGAGGTACCAGCCTTTGTTCTGGGCCTGCAGGTTCTGAATGCCCATGGCTTTGAGGGCCTCATATAACTTATCCTCGCTGCCACTCAGCAAAGCCTCTTCAGCTGAATTCAGGGCATTGCTCACTGTGGGAGAATGGTTGACATTTTACTATCGTGCCATGGAAACCGAGACAAATCACTAAATCAGCAAATAAGTGTGTGCGTCTGTGTTGCTGACTTACCATTGACCTTGTTGACGTTACCCTGGATTTCTGCCTGGGTGAGGAGTTCATCGTAGACATCTCTCTCTGCTTCGGCATTCTCCATTTGCTGTTGGAGCAGAGCAACACAGATAAGGCCAACATCACGCAAAAACAGACAGTATTACACATCAGCACTACTAAACATCATATCCGTCCACCAGAGAAAAATATCTCTCTCTCCACAGGGTACTTTTGTTCTCCTGTTATGATGGGGCAATTTTGGTCATTTATTTGCTTTGCCTATTGGCCAAACAGACTTTATGTGTTTTAAATCCTAATACATCACACATCCTACATTTATGTCTAACTGCAATTGCAGGGAGACCTGTCGAAAGAGGACTGAGTGATTTTACTGAGTCTGTCCCCAGCAAGTCCATCTTCCAGCTATCATTTGTTACTATGGCTGCAAATTACCCTGTCCGACGCCAACATTTTCTGCTTTAGGCTGCATGTTCCGTTATTTACTATTCAAAAGCTGGACAGTGCCTCCCCTGAACGCTTCCTGAATCTGATCTGAAACCCGTACGCAGCATTCACTGCACACTATCCCCCCTGGTTCCTTGGTGCAGGACGTCACCGCTCACGTACCCGCTTGCGTGAGTTGGCCACCTTCTCTCCCTTGGCCTGGTACAGAGTGTCGTGGTACTGGCGGGCAGAATTTGGATCCAGGTTGACCAGCATGGCGTTGGGGTTCTCCATGGCAGCCAGTGTGCCTTCTGGTATGCCGTGGTCGATGGCATCGTTGATGGCGATCACAGCAGCATGTACTAAAGATGGAGGAGAGGACTGGTGAGGAGCAAGATTCATACGAATTTTGGTTTTACAATGTTGATACTTGCTACTAATATTTCATCTTGTCTAACTGACACAACTTTTGAATAGTTTAACATTTTGAGAAATATGTGTATTTCCTCTGGATAGTTTGATAGTTTCCTCTGGATAGTTTGATGAGAGGATCAATATCACTGTCATGTCTGGATGTTAAGAATCAAGCTAAAGCAAGGGCAGCTAGCCTGACTCTGTCCAAAGGTATCAATAACACAATTACCAGCACTTTGAAAACTCAGTTCATTCAAATCATTTCATTTATCTAATTTGGGTTTTATGGGGGGTTATGAGCTTGACTTTTGGGCAGATTAAATAAATGAGGTGTAATGTGTTTATCTTTGAGCTTTAGAGCAGTGTTGGTAGGTGGATTTTTATCACAGCAAGAGAGCAAATAACTGTATTTCCTAAAATGTCTACGTTTTCCCTTAAATATCACACGTGCATATAAATATTTCATCATCTGAACTGAGATTAAATATCATCTGGAATTTGTAGCAAATGCCAGCACCAAAACATGTTCAGTTAGTTAGGAATTGGACCTCTAAAAGGTCTATTGCCAGTGGTTTTTATGAATAATAAAATGCAACTTCAGGGTCCGTAGAAAAAAAGGAAGTGAAACCATTATCCTGGAAATTTGTGGCAAATATGTTTTGTCTATGAAACTGTGTTGAACAAAGACAAAAAATATATATAATACCATTGTAGCAACTGCGTCACGTATAAGAACAAACATGTCTTTATTGTAGACTTTAATTTGACTGTCAGTTGAATAAAAGGAGTGTGAAACTGTTAAATAAGATCAGATCCCACCCCCTCCCCATGACATCTGAGTGCCTCTCTTACATGCAGCTTCATCCACTGAGAGCTCATTGGCCAGGATCCCGCCAATCTTGCTGAAGGCGGGCATCTGGATTCCATACTTCTCCAGCTCACTCTTCATGTTGTTGATCTCCTCCTCTGGGAGAGAGAAGACAGAGCAGAAGGAACAGATCCATGAATTGAGGTTAAAATAAATTTAAAAAAAGAGAGAGAAAAAAGAGGGGAGTAGGAGCAGGCGGGGGCTGGGCGAGGGAAGTGGGAGACTGTGGAGACAGACTGTTCCTGGCTCATGTGTGATAATCAGATTTCTGACTCTGGGCTCTGGGACTGGGAGCTGAGTGGGAACTCAACTGACAGGAAAGGCTCTCACAATTACTAATGACTTTCACATTTCCAGAAGCTCCTCCACACTGGGGCCCTCCATGCTCTTTACTCTCAGCACTTACAGCGCTGCTTTCAGGGTGCGGACACATTCAACACATTTTTAAACTTCACTTTCACTTTTCCAACATGGTGACATTTGTAATGTTCTGGACTTGAGATGACATAATTAAGTTAATAAGCGCAGAATGAGGAAAACAGATGCACAGACTCATGTTCGAGCTCACACTCTTACCAGTGAAATCTACTTTTCCATACAGATCCTGGATCTGAGGGGCCAGGCCCAACTTGAATAGGTACAAGCTGTAAAACAGAACCAAGAAACAATACATGAAGAAAGATAACAGAATACAAAGACAATAGGAACAATACAGAAACAAATACACAAAAAATAATGCAATAAATTGGACAATTTTACATATTGTCATGACTACTACAACTTCAGTAGAATGTAATGACTGATTTAGGGGAATAATGGGGTTCAAAGGTTGAAAGGTCAGAACAAACAAATATCAGAATGCAACCATGTCATTTTAGAGCAAGGAAACAGATGTTTCAGCTCTGTACCATGCTGCACCTCCTGCCACTTTGTTGTTGTGAAGCTGCAGATTACAGAGAGGCAGAGGGAGGATACTTCAAACATGCAGTGGAATTATTTGTCGTAATTTGCTTGTTCCTCTACTGGTACATAGTTGAGGTAAACCAATAAACTGTGCTTCTTTTCAAACAGAAAAAAAACTGTCAAATTTAAAAAATAACATTACATAATTTATATCTAATAACACTACAGGTAGCAAAGTTCATTTCAAAGTGAAGAAGAAAAAGAAGAGGAAGAGGGTTGAGGAGGACGAGCAGAAAAGGGAGGAGGAACAGAGCTGCTGTCTAAAAAGCCAGTTTCAACAGAATGAAACAGTGCATCAAGTCATGACCCATAAGTTATGTAAAAAATGTTTTGCTGTAATACACTCTCATATGAAATGATCTGTGCTGATGCTGCTGCACAGCTACCCAAGATAAACTACTTGTTGCAGTTCTGCAGCAGAATCTGTTTTTTAGAGATGAGACTTATCAAATTCTTGCATCATAGCAGCTGAATGAAGCATGTACATTGTTTGCAGCGGTAATTTTAATTAAAACAGTTGATGAGCAAGCACTGGGAGTTATTGATTTATGTCTGAGCTGGTCACACAGGCTGGAGAACGGGAACACAAACACTAACATCATGCCTCTGCTCTGCTGCTTGGCTTCTTGACTCCCACAGCCCCTGCATCCATTTTACCTGAGGTGGAATGCTCTATTAAAACACACTGCTCCATACCTTGTACCGTTGAATGCCTTTCTGCTGAAAAACTGCACTGTTCACCTCATAAAAATGTCACAGACTGAAACATGAAGCATGCTCAGACCTCCATGTGCACACGCCTGAGTTGTTTGAGTCCTTATAATCTTATGAATGAGGAATTCATGTGATTTAAAACACATTATCTGTTTGTTTGTCCCCTACAAAATCTGTGCTTAATGGTTTTCAGTCTGTTAAACAAATCAGTAGAGGAAGAATCTGAGCAGAGGACTAACTGCAATTATCTTCAGCACTTCACTAGTAAAAAGTCATGCCACAGGGCCTGAGGCCTGACTGTATAATCAGATACAGACAAAGAGAGAGAGACACACACAAACAGAGAGAGTACCTGAGTGCGTGTATACAGTAGATGCAGCGTGGCATGTTCTTTCTGTCATAAATGTCTGTGGTTTCTGGGTAGAAGATCTGAAACACAGGCAGGGAAAAAGAGTCACTCAGAGCAGGACTTTCAACAGGTCCATGAGAGCATGTCAACGTGTTGCTGCATGTGTACAGGAGTGATTCAGGATGGGGTATTACTCAATGTAAATGTGCATTCACATGCCCTGGTATTGTCTTTGTGACACAACTGAAATTGAACATTTGAAAGCAGCTACTGATACTTTCTGCTGAAGCTGCCAATTGGTGATATTCTGGGCTGATACTCATTTTGTTTAATGCCAATATAGTGACAAGTATTCAGTTTCCCCAGAGTGGACTGGGTGGAAAATTCTCAGAAAAGCACTTGTACTATAATAGGCCACTGTTTACTTCTTTCAGAGGGAGTAGTCTTTTAAAGGACCATTACCATATTAACTACAAAACACACACAGTTAACAAATCTACTTTCCCTTCTCTAAAATATATACCTTTTAAAATGGATTTCTTAACAGGGAGCCACTGGCTTCAGTTCATTTTTGTAACAGTATGAAAATCAATTTGCACTGACTGGAAAACTTCATTAAGGGAGATCCATCACTATGAACAGTGTTTGTTGCCATTTATTGTTTGGTCAGGAAAAAAAATAAGAAAACAATTAAAAGCTTTCTCCTCCTCAGCCTGGAACTCTGACATCCAACATTATTCTTTAATCAAAATCAAATTAATTATTAATAAATTCATAATGTTAGTCCACATCTAGTGTTTATGCATTTTTCAGGTTTGCCTTTTTAACAGCATACCTCAAAAATGCAGTAATTTAATTTAGCCTACTTACATTTCATATATTGGAGTTTTTTTGATTGCACTACAGAGGAAGAGTCTCAAAACAATCCCCGATCACAGCTCTGTTAACATGTGACAACAATTTACTGTAACTTTATCTCGAGCAGAAGTCTCTGCAAGCAGATTTTGATACTGTGCAGTATGAAACTGTTTATGATTTTCCATTAATGACCAAAATCATGCAAAAACCTCAAGGAAAAATATTTGTCAGGAAGTAACAGTACTATCATGATATGTTTTACAGACTCTTCATGGAGAAACAAATGATATTTAATAAAACCACTGGTCTGACCCTAATTTCAACTATGGGTACATTCGCATGGCAGTGACAGTGGTGATGTGTGTGTGTGTGCAAGACACAAATTAAATGCTAGCCACGCTCACCTTTGGCAGTCCTTTCTCTGCCATGGCGTTGAGCCACTGGATGACATTGTCTGTGTGTCTGAAATGGAGACCTGTCGCCTGTAAGAGAGAAACCAAACGTCAGGACACAACAACAAACATGTTGTTTACTCCCACCTTAAAGACTCTGATTCAGTCTCAGTCACACTGACAACAGGAACTGTAAAATGAGGCCCTATTCAGCCAAAAAGCCTTAGCCAGTTGATTAGACATTATGATTGCAACACACTGGACTTTAAAGAATATCGTGTCAGTAAAGACTGTGGAGGTTTATAAAACCACAAATCTCTCAGTTACATTTCAGACCAAAATGAAGGAAATCAAAAAGTTAATTCTTAAAAAAAAAAAAATCTTTTACAGCTTCATAAAAGACAGAAAAGTGTTTTGTGACTCTGGTTCCAGAGCTAAGCCACATTTTGGCTTCAAAACACTTTGGTATGTTGTGTGTACACTGTAGAGCATTTGACTGACACTTCCTGCTTTTGTAAAAGCTATAAAAACGATGGCTCTGTTTACAAACCCAGTCAAGAAGACGGCTGAAATAGTACTACAAGGGGGCATGTGGTTTCAATTTAAGGCGAACTCTCCCTTTAAACATCTCAGCACCCACATGCTCTATCTTAATTATTTTTGCCTTTTTATATATTGTGTGGTTTTGAAATTAGTGATTATTTGTGTATTTGTTATGTCACCAAGACTTTATCATGATTTTATCTCAACTGTTATCTCAGTTTCAGAAAACCTCTCGTTGCTGTGCTAGAAAGACTTCCAACAAATACTGGTATACTCATTCATGGTTCCCAAAGCACAAATGTCAGGTCATCGGTGACACTTTGGATATTCTCTGCTCTGAAGGATTACAGTAGTCTTTCTTTGTTTACTTGATACCAAGCAGGTGATGTTATTGATGTTATTGATGTAATTTACGTTTTTTCCTATTTAATTTAAATTTTTCAAAGCATATTCCTTGAGCAAGAAATGCATGCAAGTGTAAAGTGGTTAGCAGAACCAAACCTCTAACTCCGTGCCTGGCTTTAGTGACAGATGATTAAATTATGATGAACAATTATTTTGGTTTTCTCTGATGAATAAATACATAATACACATTTTCACCTTGTAACGTGTCTGCTCACGGTCATAGATCTTCTTGAGGGAGACGGTGTGCGGGGCGAAGAAGTTGCCCAGTTTGGCCAGATAGACACCGTTCCTCAGCCCCTCCTCTAGCTCTGTGGTGGGAGGCAGCTCCTCGTCAAGACATGCCTCCATCCATCTGTACGGAGAAGACAGAGCAGACACGCATTACATAACACAGCAAACACAAAGAATAAATATGCACTCATACCTAAATACACAGCTTACTGTTGTTACTGATGCAAGATTTCAAGAAAACATTCAAACATTACCACACAAAGACTCACGCACACAAATATAGTGTATAGTCAAATAAGTTCAACAAATGTTACAGCAGTGAGGCCTCGGCTGCATGAAAGTGAAATTGAAAGTACTGTCTTAACCAGTATAATTTCAGTTAGAGAGAAAAGGGCAAAGGTGTTGAGGTGTACTTAACAGGATCCTGTTTAAGAAGCTGACTCAATCACTTTTCTTGACCACTGATTGGTGCATTCATGGCTTTGATAGTAACAAGACTCATCATGTCATGAAATGTCATCAGACCCGTGGTGTCTCCAATTTAACACAGAGAAAAGTGGACACAAACATATCTATCATCTCCCTCAAGCATGTGTTATGTTCACTGGAATCCTATAGACTTTGGTCATAACCTGGCTTTTCACTTAGCTTCACCAACAAAATTCCTACTTGTCCAAGACTCCTGTTTGTGGCAGGATAGCCCTAAAACGAATGACCAAAGTGCTGTCAGTGTCAGACATAGAAGATTAATGCTAGTATGCTAAATGCTAACATGAGCATGCAGCTGCAGCTTAGACTAATTTAAGTTAACCAAGTCTGACAGTGTAGAGCTGAGCCCGATCGCCAGCCTGACTCTGGTGGCTATGAACCAGAGAGAGATAATGACGTAAATCGTGCCAGTCAAACTTTAAGGATTCAAGTTGAAGCAAGCGACTCTTCATGATTATGAAGCTCTAAGCAGCAAAAACAAACTTCAAGATTAGGACAGCTTGAATTCCTGTTGACTGACTCACTGATTCACCTGCAGTTCTAGTAAATATGGAGCCCCCAGGGAGGATCATTACTTATCAGGTCTGAGATTAAGCAGGTGTTCAACATCACATTAAAAAGAGTAAAAACTTGTGGATATGGTTCACACAGAGAACTTTATCAAAAGTATGGAATGCATTTAAGTGCTGTGCTGTTTTCTATGTGTTTATCCATATAACACAAAAATGTCTAATTCTGTACCAATAAAAATCTGCAGCTCCCAACCTGGTCACTGGAAACCTCTCCTCCTGAACACAAAGTTCCCAGCCTTCCTCAGGTGTGACATTTCATTTCTTTTGGGTCATATTGTGGAGTCACATTCCTGCTGTGTGACCATGTCAGCCCTGGGCCATAGAGTAGACATGCTGAGCTCTCACACTGGGACAGGCCTGGTGGACTGGATTCCACCACCTTATATAATCCCTTGCCCAGTAACTATGGACGAAGCCAGTCCAGTTTTGTCTCTAGAAATATCTATCTGTTTGGAGTTCATCTCAGAGGAGAAGTTGTAACTTTATTTTTCAGTGAACCTGGCTCAGAGGAGCCCTGACTCAGAAAGAGGTCAGATTTTTTCTCTGGATGCTAACATGACATTTATCCTGACAAGTATCAGATTGTTTTTGCTTTCAGAATTCAATACAGATGCACTGCAAAGTCAGAATTTTGAGGTGTGTGGGATTATATCAAGGCCCAGTTATATCTAATTGTATTCAACAAACAACACAGATTTGAACAACTGGGTCATGGGTCACAGCAAAAGTAGAGTTTTCCTCTGCAAGCGACTTAGAGTGCTATAATGAGTGGGGGGAAAAAAGCAAGAAATGTCTTTATGTGACATTTTATTTACGTCACATGAGAGCCTTTTCTTATTGGATTTTATTACTGAGTAAGGATCAGAAATGTCTTAATGTGAGCCTGATGATCCATGCCTGAATCGACTCAAAAACAGTAGTGTCTGCCCTGCTTTATTAAAGCCTTCAAATATCAGCTCTGATTATGAAAGCCTTGACTTTATCATTGGCTGTGAGGAATTTCAGTGTGAGGTCAGACATGGCCTTTTGAAAGAGGCAAACAGTCTCTCTTTTCATCTGTTAAGAAAACACTCCCATTCTTCTGTAACCAAGGTCTTTGTCAAGTAACAACAAGGTTAACTACATCCTGAGAGAGATTAAAAGATTCCTTTCCTCCTACAGACGGACCCCCCCTTATATATACACGCATTTGTTTTACTAGAGATGTGAGGACCTTCGCTGTATTCAATCACATACAAACTAATCTTAACACCAAATCCACATCCTAATCCTGAAATAGAGCCTGATTTTCAGGGATTTTCCTAACTTTTAAATTCTTGTTAAGACATTTAGTCACTCATACAAATTCATGAAAACGCACTGAGCAGGCTAACACACCACCAGCTGAAACAACTTCCCTCCCAGGAAGTCGTGACATGGGGTCTCCAGACAGGCCTGCTATTGAGGCCGAAGTGACCGACCCATGGCGCAGGGCCTGGGCCTGCCAGCCAGGAACAAGCCCCTGCTTTCACTCGACAACTGGAGCAGTGAAAGGCTCCATAAAGACTGCTGGCTAATGGCTCTTTTATCAGGGCTACACACCCTTTCCAGGCGAGCACAAACACAGACACACCCTCCACTTAACCAGTGAGGACAGCAGCTATGAATGGGATTTCAGAACAGCGACAACTAGATTCCAGCAACGTCGAAGAGTAGCCAAAAGAAATGTCAAGGTGTGATTATGACACTACACAGGCATGTCTACAATTAGAAAATAGCCACAAATATGAAAGCATTGTCTGGCATCTCCAGAATTACTCTAGACAAATAACAAGACAGAGGAGAGATGTGAAGTTGCAAGAGCATCCTCTGGGATATTTAATCAAAATTTAAACCAAAAACTAACTTGATGACATTTATCTCACCGAAGATGGAGTTACAACAGAGATAGAAAACAATCTGGACTGTCAACAACAGAGCTAAAACAAGAGTCAAATCCTTAAAGCTGGCTAGAGACAGACACAGCTAGCAAAGACTAGACATAGCCACGACTAGCCAATACTGTTAGAAATATGATCAATTTCAGTGGACTTAACTAATTTGTTATGCCATGGAGAATAAAACTAGCTAAAAGTCATGCTGAAAAGGTAACTAGCCAGCTAAGCTTAGAAGAGCATCAGTAGCCGAAATGCTAGATCAGCTTTTGACTAGTTTAACACCAATATTACTTTAAATCATTGTTTTAAATGTAATAACATGTAAATTAATTTAATCTCAAGCTAATTATTTGAAGTATTGGTAAGTGGAAGGCTGAAAAAACAATTTTAGTTTGTTGATACTGATACTGTGATGCTGTGAGATTCTCTTCAAGTTTCTGCAAAGGTTTCTCCAAGGTTTTTTGTTGTAAAACAGTAAGTCCAAAAAGACATGAAATAGAGAACATTCATCCTACCTATCTATTGCAGTTTATGCAGACATTACTGCTCTCTCTTTGTACAGCACTATAGACAACCCAGTGAGAAATGGCTGCAAACATCCAGATAAAATCCAACATAAACACTGAAGTAATCAAACTAGCCAATCAAAACAGAGCTATATACAGTTTGTATTTGGTTTAATATGTCAACAAACTTCTACAAATACCTAAAATGATACATTTGTATTTCAATTTCCACTTAACTGGCATGACTATGGTGCAAAAGGGGATATCAATCTTTGAAAAATGTGTGAGCATTCCCAAGTTGTTTTCCAATTAAACCTATTATGCTGATATAGTGTGGATCGTGAGGCGTGGGCGTTTTTTGTTTGTTTGGGTTCTTTTTTTATCAAAGAAATCAAACAGTTCTACAGCACAAGCAAAACATGGAAACACCAGGAATCATTATCTCATCCCGTCCCCGGGTGCTGGCAGGAAGCTGAAGTCATTGCTGAGTTCAGAGGTCTATCTCATAGGAAGAGGTCTGCTACTGACCACTGTCTCTTCAGGAAGACACACCGACTCCTGCATCCTCTGTTCTCCTACATATACAACATCTCGGCTGCTGTTCTCCTGCAGCACAGCTTTTTACAGGGCTGGAGGGGGAAATTTTTTGGCTGCAGGGGGTCTGTTAATAATATTTAGCCCATGGAGTTGAGGACACTTTGGATTTTCAGTTACATACTTCCCCTTTCACAGGTTTCATTCTGAGTCACAGTCACAGTGCTTCCGCCGCAGTTAATGTTTAATAACAGCGAGATAATATAAGGCTTACACTAACAGACCACAAGCACTGTTATTGCAATGCTGAGAGGTACTGTTCTCTTGTCCCTCTCAGGGAGTGGCCTAATAGGTTTCATGACTCATTGTGTCAGGGCTAAAGAGACAATGGCAATATTGTTTCTAGTGTACCGCTAACTGATCATCCAGAATCTGAATCCAACTGAATGTGGTTCATATGATGATTATCAATTATTCAAATTACTGAAGTTCAATTTAGCTAAAAACATAGTCTCTGAAATGACAGCAGTTGTTGAAACAGAATTAATGGAAAGAAATGCTTTGAATATGGAAATTGTTAAGCCAGGATTTTTGTCGCATTAAGAGCATAAGTGGCCTTAGCTTGTATCCAGACTTTTGCTTCGTCATTCATTTAATGTCTGCCAGAGACACCAATCCCTCATCCATCCATCCATCCATCCACTCAGGTGGGCTGGAGCCAATCCTAACATTGGGCAAGAGGCAGGGTACTGCCAGAGACACCACGGAATAAAAAAAGACAATAGACATTGCTTCACAAACAATGACATGACAGTGGTGTAATTTTAAAGGTAAACTCAACAACATGAAGCTATTTGAAATGTTGTATTTAAGTCACCTTCTCAGTAGAGCTGAGTATTACCTGGGTTGTTTGTCAGACAAAACAAGTCATTTAAAGAAGTCACCTCGGGCAACTCGGAAGTTGTAATGACTTTTCTACTTCTCTCTTTTGTAAAGCGAACAATTTACCAATTAAACAACAGAAATTACCAAAAGATTCATAGAGAATGAATTGTTTAGTCAAGGTTAGAAGTTGGTCTAATCTACATTTGGAGATCAGTTTTACAAGGTGAACTGTCAGGTGTAGAGTCTCACGTCTTAAACCTTAAACCAAGGTAGAAAAAGCATGAACCCCACCCACCACTTAAGCAAAGGCTTATGTTAAGCCAGGGACAACCCCCAGTGTATATGTAAACCTACTCAATAAAGCAAGTCTGACCAGAAACACATGCAACAGGTAAACATTATGCTAATTTTAGACAATAGAGGGACTGAAGTGTGATGAAAAGTGGGAAAAGGTCATGTGAGGGCGGCAGCAGCACACACAGTGACAGTACTTTTCAACAACGTCCTTTTCGGTATTGTCACTTCTATTATAAATACATTTGTGCATCCATGCGTGTCTGAAAAGGAAAGAGAAGGAAGTTCTGTGTGCTGGAAAGGCAAATTATTTGTGGTGAGGCCTTATCAGCGCTTGTGTCAAAGGTACAGGAGCCCTCTGTTGTCCTGTTTTCTATTACTTTCTATTGTCGCCTCCTCCATTGTGATACAGATGGTGTTCTAATTAAAGTCTGAGGTTTAGAAAAGCTTGTGTCTTCAACCAGCGAGAGACACTCTGAAATTATAGGAGTCTACGATGTAGCTTTTTCTTACAATCCAGCAGGAAATCACAATCGCAATCTAAACCAGCGGTTCATGAACACAGCGTTGTCTCGCAAGAACAAAAGTACAAAAGGGAGGAGTGGGGGAAAGCAAGGGTAAAAATGACAGGAGAGACACAAAAAACGTGAGTGAGGCAGTTGTCAGTACATGCTTGCTGCAACACTGGAATCATGCACCAACTGACCTCGATCCTCTACCACTCACACTCACAAAGCCTGATAGCAGCTGGACTCACACTGTACTCGTCACGTCTCTCTGAGAAAAGCATGTTTAGTGTGTTAAAGTGGGGGAAATAATCAACCAATCATTTTTCAACATGGCCCAGGGTGTATACTGCTGTGAAAATGAAAGGAAATCACACTGGGGTCATGTGCTTCATGTATGATTAGTGAAGGTTCATGAGGAAAAACTACAATATTAACTCACATCAACTCTATATTGACCTTCTATCTGCCTCATTCCAGCCTTTGCACATGAGGTATAGATTATATTAGGGCTTTGAACTTGAGCTATTGGTGAAAAAAAACTACTGGTTTGATAATTCAACTGATTAATAAGTTCAAATTAATGATTTTAACTGGGGCACTATGCGAATTGTTGGATGAATAATGAATTATTGTTGAATGAATGAATGATTACTTGAATTATTGGACTATTTTCACACTGTGATCAAAAATAAAATTAACAATAAAATAAAAAATAAATGAAACCAAAATCACTATCGTTGAAGGTGTCTCATCCCACGACCATGTATAAACTGTGACACCGGGTTGTGGATAATAGTAAATTTAATGGGTTCTCAGGGGAAAAAGGCCACTGGTTTAAGCCATCTATCAATTAAAACTGCCAACATTCATCTGCTGCTTTTGACAGTTTTATATGTTTTATATGATTTCTTTGGATTTTATGCAGTTGACGTTGAGGATAAGCTAGACTTAAAATGGACAATAAACTCTCTCCTCTTTCTTAACTTCTGAGTCGAGGCAGATGACTGCCAACCCAGTCTGGTTCTGCTTTCGAGGCTTCTGCTATTAAAGGAGTTTTTTTGCCATAACTAATTGCTTTCGTTGAGAACTGGATCCTCTCTTGTAAATATAATGTAAGTACAGTCTAGACCTGCTCACTATGAAAAGTGCTAGGGTGAACTCAACCCCTTGGATTCACCTTATTGTTCAAATATGATGCAGAATGAAGTCGGTGCAAGACAACCATCAATCATACAGGAATGAAATTAAGTCCTGCAGAGTATACGTATTTATGAAGCTTAGGATAAAATATTTAATTATCAAAAAATAATAAAGCCATCACAATATGTTTTTTTATAACAACGCAACACCATCAGTGGTTGTAACCTTTGACCGATTGTGTTGCTACACCTCCTTCAGGACATTGCTCCAAATCAGGTCACATCTGACTTCGCTTTCATCACATCGTACTGTCACTGCTCTGCAGCTGAGGAGGTCTGATCTGACTGCACATAAAGCTGAGGGCTGATAGCAGGCTTATGTTAAGCCAAGGACAACCCCAGTGTATATGTAAACCTACTCAATAAAGCAAGTCGACCAGAAACACATGCAACAGGTAAACGTATGCTAATTTTTAGACAATAGAGGGACTGAAGTGTATGATGAAAAGTGGGAAAAAGGTCATGTGAGGCGGCAGCCGCTTTTACACAGTGACAGTACTTTTTCAACAACGTCCTTTTCGGTATTGTCACTTCTATTATAAATACATTTGTGCATCCATGCGTGTCTGAAAAGGAAAGAGAAGGAAGTTCAGTGTGCTGGAAAGGCAAATTATTTGTGGTGAGCCTTATCTGGCAGCAACACAATGTCAAAGGTGCAGAGGCCCTCTCTGTGTCCTGTTTTCTATTACTTTCTAACTATCCGCCTCCTCCATTGTGATGCTGAACTGGTGTCTAATTAAAGTCTGAGGTTTAAGTAAAGCTTGTGTCTTCAACCAGCGAGAGACACTCTGAAATTATAGGAGTCTACGATGTAGCTTTTTCTTACAATCCAGCAGGAAATCACAATCGCAATCTAAACCAGCGGTTCATGAATACAGCGTTGTCTCGCAAGAACAAAAGTACAAAAGGGAGGAGTGGAAGAAAACAAGGGTAAAAATGACAGGAGGGAACACAAAAAACATGAGTGAGATCCAAGTTGTCCATTACATGCTTTGCTGCAACACTGGAATCTGTGCACCAACTGACCTCGTCCCCTCTTACCACTCACACTCACAAAGCCTGATAGCAGCTGGACTCACACTGTTCTCGTCACGTCTCTCTGAGAAAAGCATGTTTAGTGTGTTAAAGTGGGGGAAATAATCAACCAATCATTTTTCAACATGGCCCAGGGTGTATACTGCTGTGAAAATGAAAGGAAATCACACTGGGGTCATGTGCTTCATGTATGATTAGTGAAGGTTCATGAGGAAAAACTACAATATTAACTCACATCAGCTCTATATTGACCTTCTATCTGCCTCATTCAGCCTTTGCACATGAAATTATAGATTATATTCGGAAGCTTTTGAACTTGAGCTAATGGTGAAAAAAACTGCTGATTTTAGAAAATAATTCAACTGATTAATAGTTTAAGTTAATGATTCCAACCTGGGGCCACTGTCTTGTGAATTATTATTGGATTAATAATGAATTATTGTTGAATGAATGAATGATTACTTGAATTATTGGACTATTTTCACACTGTAATCAAAAATAAAATTAACAATAAAATAAAAAATAAATATGAAACCAAAATCACTATCGTTGAAGGTGTCACAACCCACGACCATGTATAAACTGTGACACCGGGTTGTGGATAATAGTAAATTTAATGGGTTCACAGGGGAAAAAGGCCACTGGTTTAAGCCATCTATCAATTAAAACTGCCAACATTCATCTGCTGCTTTTGACAGTTTTATATGTTTTATAAGATTTCTTTGGATTTTATGCAGTTGACGTTATTGAGGATAAACTAGACTTAAAAATGGACAATAAACTCTCTCTCTTTCTTAACTTCACAGGTCGAGGCAGATGGCTGCCAACCCCGAGTCTGGTTCTGCTCGAGGCTTCTGCTTCTTAAAAGGAAGTTTTTTTGCCACTGGCGCCTAGTGCTTGCTCATGGTGGGAACTGTTGGGTCTCTCTTTGTAAATATTATAATATGAAGAGTACAGTCTAGACCTGCTCTGTATGAAAAGTGCCTTGAGTGAACTCTTAACCCTTAGTTCACCTTATTGTTTCAGCAAATATGATGCAGAGGTAAGTCAGTGCAAGACATGAAAAGCTGCATCAATCATACAGGAATGAGAGAATTCAGTCCTTTACCTGAAATTATACACATTATTATTTATGAAGCAGGATAAAAATATTTTAATTATCAAAAAATGTAAATACATGTCTGAAAGCCTGTTTTTTTTTATAACAGCACAGCACCATCAGTGGTTGTAACCTTTGACCGATTGTGTTGCTACACGCATCCTTCTAAGGACATTTAACCCGTCAGGTCACATCTGACTGGCACCATCACAGCCATTACTGTCCTCACTCTGCAGCTGAGGAGGTCTGATCTGACTGCACATAAAAGCTGAGGGCTGATATACAAAGCTGTAATGACTCAAACCCAAACCCGCGATAGTCTTGAGAGGCAGGTAGGCCTGCTGATCAGCCAAATGAAACTGTTGTCTCAGCTCAGCTCTCTTCCACTGACATTTTCCATCACCACGTACGATTCAGAGACCTTTTCCTGGGCTGTGACGGCAAATCCAAACTGGAAGAGTAACTTCTAGTCTCAGGTTTCACAGACCAGGTGAGAGGCGGTGGAGGAGGGGTGGGACCAGGACGGTTCCTGCAGGGCCTTTATGGAGCACTGATCCCTCTCCCTTTCATTCCCTCAGTCTCACTGCCAGGCTGAGTGACTCATGCCTGCTCCTCTTGGAGGCCTCAGTGCCTCCCCGAAAACAACCAGCAGGTAACATTTATACATTCAACAGTGTAGACTTGGATTTTAAAGGCACATTCACAGCAACATAATGTTGATTTAAAGAGGCAGCCCACAAGATTCTGCTTTTTCTGGTAACTTCTCAGTGTTTGTGGCTGTGTTGTTCCCTGTCAGTGTGGTTGATTGTAGATGCTACATACTTCCCGCTTCAATCTCTTATATTCAGCACGCTTTTTAATGGCAGCACATGCTTGAATTTCCCTGCATGGTGTCAATAAAGTTCATCGCAATTCTCTCTCAGACATTTTCCGAAGAGGCAGTCTGAGCCTCTGTGGGTGGTTCTCTTTTCTTTTTCTATTAAGTCATGATAATTACCACCTCCTCTGACTACTCATTTTTCTTCAGCTTTTAAAAAAATAAAATTAGGGTGGCAACTAACAATAATTTTCATTTCATTTCCGTTTGATTCATTGTTTAGTCTGTGAAATGTCAGAAAATATTAAAAATTGTCTGAGGGTGAAGGTGATGTTTTCAGCAGCTGGAACCAGGGAATTTTCTTTTTTCCTGTCTGTCAGCTAATCAGTTACTGACTAATTGTTTCATCTGTACATAAAATAGAATAAAATAAGATAATCTAACAGATGTTCAGCATTTACTAATTTGGATGAATGCAACAAAAAGCTGTTTACAGGAAGCCAGTTGGTCTCCCATTAGGATCAGTCACCTGAGGACAGATCGTATCACCATGAAAAGTGTTGAACACATCACTCTTGTGCCATTGTTCTCCTCACAGCAACACAATATCGAGGCCTGACATTACGTAATGCTCATTGCAGCAGCAGCGCTGCACAAGAGTGTTTGGAAACTGTTAAAAAACAGGAAATTACAGGCAAATGGCCAGAGCTCTGAGGGGGAACTGGGCTGGTCCTGCAGTGAAGGGTGAGAGGGAGGAGAAGCTTTAGACTGATGTGGCATCAATGGGACTGTTTTACAAAAACTGCTATGTCTGCTGTGTTAGTAATCATCCATGTTATAATGACCTTACTCCCAGTTTCCAGTCTCCCGTGTAATTTTGTAACACATAAAGTGAACTATCCTGTTTTAAAATGTACATATTTTGCAACTCTTTTAACGTACGAAAGTCTGCTGCCCAGCTAAAAACTGTGCCCAAAAAAAGACATGTATGTGACGGTTAAGTTTGCAAAGTGACAGGTATCATTTGGGGATATCATTTTATTTTTGTGCGCATCAGAGGACAGGCAGGAAGCAGGAGTGTAATCTAGTACAGCTCTGATGTATGACAACACTCGACTGTGCACAATGGATTAAAGATAAAACAGAGATTATTTCTCTGTTACGGTGACGGATTATCTCGTCGTTCTACACAAACAGCCTCTTTAGAGGGAAGAATAAAATAAGATAAAGATGTTGCGCAATCCAGCATGCCCCCCCATGTTTTAAAAACATAGTGACGCAAATAGTGATATGGAGAAACTGTGGTTATCATGTCACAATTTAATATATGATGACAAGAAACTCTGCACCCTAGATTTTTTCTTTGTCTATCTGTAGCTCAGTTTAAAGATTACCTTGATTTGTCTTGCCTCTGGGTAAATTTTTTATTTAAGTGATTTAAAGCTTGAAACTGAAGCTCATCTTTGTTTGAAATGAAATAGCATTATCTGAACAAGCCAATCAGATCTGTGCATCAGCACGCCAGGTTTTTCCTGCAGAGCTTTCTCTGAAAACAATGATTAATATCTGATTATCTGATCACATAGCTAACCTGATGTTACTGTTGCATGTAGTGGCAAGGAGAGAAGAAAAAGTCACTGACTAGAGGCACAGGATCATTGTCAGCGGTGTTAAGCTCTCAGGGCTAATTTCTGCACTCGATGCTCCACCTTATAAATGTCACTTAGCACTTACACATGAAACAATCTGACCCATCTGCATAGTTTCTGTTTACAGATTTTTCTCTCCACTTGTGTCACACCTATTCTAAAAAAAGTATTCCTCCACACAGCTGCAATTTTAGCATGAAAACTGGCAAAAATGAGAAAAGTTGGTCCAGTTTTATTACTATAATAACAACATGTCAGTCCCACTACAGTATTTAGCTGTGACAGCAGCATGATTAGCGTTAATGAGGGTGTATGATAGTCTCTGATATGCAAACACACAACAACAGTCGTTAAAATGATGGGTTGCTGCAGGCATTTTTCCCAGGAAAAGGGAGCAGAGTTGGAGAGAATTCCCAGTGAATGCTGGGATCTCAGTGCCTAGTTTTAAACCCTATTGCTCACTACTTTGCAGAAGCAACTCCAGCCCCAAGAACTTAAAATCGAATCAGAGAAAGATTTCTACCCTGAGATAATAAACAAAACAGGAGTAACATGCTACCTCACTGTCACCTGTCAGTGATGTAACCTAATAACCACACCACTTTGCTATTTGTGTCATTTGTCCCAACAACAACAATCTCTTCTCAGGGTGAATTCTGATCATTCTTAAGTGCCACTTACTTTGACACAAAAGGTCGAAACCTCTTGAAAAAGTGGATTCCTCATGTAATTCCGCCATTTGTCGACTTTCACTCAACACAAGTGTGTACTTGCCAGAGGCGGCATATCTGGCTGTTGCACAAACAAACACATACACATACAGTGTTACTATGACCTCAGCAGAATGGATCGTCTGTTTCATCAGAGCAAGAAGGAGAAAAAAAAAAAAAACGTGAAGGACAGAGTCAATAAAACACCAGCATGTTGTCAGTCAGTCAGAGTCAGCGAGGAGGAAACCTGGCCAGTCACAGGTAAACTCTGCCGTCGCTGCGGCAACACTTGATGTGTTTACCCGTGCTGTGCTATTCTGATAAAAACTGCTATGTAAACAGCAATGTTCTTTTTTACTGTGACTCAAATAAGGTCAGAGTCAGCAAAATTGAATTAAAATGCAGCTTTGACCAGTTTTTATCACATCACTGATTTCAAACATGCAGCTCCCAGCAAGCACCACAGTTTTTTTGCACAAGCCTCCAGAGGGTAACCTCCTTGTTTACTTCCCTTTTAAGCTGTTAATCAAACTGCTCTGGTATTAGCAGTTGTGCAATATTTTTCAACACATACAGAAACCCATGTGTTTGCCTGTGCAGGCTTCATCCGTCTTCATGTACAGGTGTAAAAATACCAAGTGAAAGCACAGCATTTCTCCAAAACTGGCACACAGGTCCCCACAAAGATACCACAGTTACAACATGACAGAATGACTGGGTTAGAGGTCGGAAGGAAGCCAACACTGTAGAAAAAAAAAAAAGGTTTCCAGGTATTGATGGGAGGGGTCTGCTCTGTAGCAAGCAAATAAGAATGACTCTGTAAAAGATCATGTAAAGACCTGACCAGATCTAAAAGGTCACTAGTCCAACAGTCACAACACGCAAAAAACACCCCACCTGCTCTTTTTTTATAGTGTGGGAGTAATGGAAACATCATCATCATGATGATCATCATCATGGATTTAATGAATGGTAATGACTATGTTTAGTTAAAAAAAAAAGTCTCATTTTCAATAAGCTTAGGCATAATGGGCACAATAAATACCCTAGAGCAGTCATGTGGGGTGTGGTTGTCATAGGAAATAAACTGCAGTAAGTTTATTTATTTAATATTTTTCAAGAGTAGATGTGCTCCACAATTAAAAGAAAAAAAAGAAGCAACACTTCAACATTTTGGGAAATTATTTTGCTTAATTGTCAAAAGTTAAATGAGGAAACTGATACCTCTCTCGTGTCTTTACGGTAAACATGAAGTTCAGCACGATGACATATTTATTTACAGACATATCAGTGATTTCAGTCCTCTCTTCTAAGAAAACGAACAAGCATTCTCCTAAACTGTCAAGATATAGCTTTAAAGGAAGAGGAAATAACTGAGACCCTCCATTACCTTTGGGATAAGACTGCTCTGTCTCTGCTTAAAAAATATTTACCATCTGATTTGATTTGCTTGAACGAGGCCTGTTTGTGACGGAAACTGAGCTTTAATTTAGTTCCAAAACCCATTACACACGTCAACACGTCAAACTCAATGACTTTCAAGGTTGTTTCTTGAAACACAAAGATTCAAAACGGTCTTTTTTTGGAGAAGGTTGGTCACAATCAGACCATCAGTTCCACCTGATCTTTTCAATCATAAAATCCTGGTAAAATCTTTTATTTTAAAACAACATTGGTGCTAAATCCACACAGCGTAATTTGGCTGAAAAAGGCCAAGTACTTTGAAAACCATACATTTACAAAAGTGTGCTATTTTTCTCAAATCCCTTCACTTTCATGATAATTTCAAGGTTAGAGGGAACCCTGTCATTTGAATAATTTACACAAAACACTAATTAGACACCATTTTAACTCCGACAGATCTGTGTGTGCTGTAAACAGGCCTGAATGTGAACCACCCTGTCAGATAAAAAAGACACTGCTCAGTAATTTTTTCTCACCACAGTGAGAGAGGGAGGATGAATACTGCAGAGGGAATCTGGAGGCTCATCGGTGATGAGCAGCGATGTGGTAAATGAAGTGTGTTTGAGGAGTTAAGGTAACAGGAATGGGAGGGAGGATGATATTGACACACACACTGTTTATCAGTCATTACATTTACAGTAGATCCAGCAGATTGACACTCTGTGGTGAGTCCCTCTGAAGCAGCTATTACAGCACCTCACATTGCTCAGAACTGTCTAAAGAACAACTCCTGCAGAGTCAATGCAGCAGGACGGAGGAGGAGGAGGAGGAGGAATATAAATACGCACACATGTTCCAAAGAATCTGTTTCAAAAGGACAATATTTTAATATCTGAATGCCAAAGTCCATCAGGTATAAAACACAGGATGTCCAGTGTCATCTGTACCGCCGGTATTTTGGTGTGTGTAGTCTTAAGTGCTAGAGTTGAAAGCAACTGGACTTCTTTTAGGTTTCTTGAAGACGTTTCAAGAACAAAACACTTCATCAGTTCTTTGGTATGTGTTGTGTTTTGTTTTTTTTAATTTTATTTCCTTTCATTCTATAGAAGGAGTAAAAGTAGGAGATTAAAACTAACATAACCTTTTGTCTGATACATAACTAATTTCAGATTTAATTCCTGTTTACTTCTTTAGTTCATTAGTCAGACAGTTCCTGATTTAAATGTATGTTATGAGGACAAAGGTCTTAAAAAAACATGTTTACTTTCTTTTTTTTTTAAAGGAGTATGTACACAGCTGTAAGGAAAACTCTGTCTTCCATCTTTTTGCAGCCTGGCTCTTATTTTCACAGATGCGGTTGAGTTAATTATCAAATTATCTGCTGAGATTCTGCAAATGCAGTGAGGTCAGTAGAACCAGAAGGTTCAGTAAGGCAGCAACATGAGACATGGTTAGACACTCACACAGGTCGCCCATTCTAACCTTATTATGAAACTGAGAGCGAATGTACCTGAAATGTCGGTTACAATCCTCCACTGCACAGAATCTGCAACATCAACAACAAACCGATGGAGCAAAACTTTTTCACTCTCCTCAACAAGTCTGGTGTCTATTCATATGCATCAAATGCTAAAAAGATAAAAACTGAATGAACCAAAAAAAAAAAAAAAAACACAAAGAAAAAAATGAATAGCAGAGTTTGTGTATCTGACCAGCAGTTTACAGATATCTGAAAGTATAGGACAGTTCAATATCAACCTCAGCTCTCTTTCTACTATCTAATTACACACTCTCTTCTCTCCTCCCCCAGTGACAAATCAAATGCTTCTCTTCCACTTTCACTCTGCTGTCATGGTGCCGTCAAATCTAGGAGGAATCTTGTTCTCCTGTGGAATCAAAACCTTTCAGCTACACCCAAAAAAACACACAAAAAAAACAAAAACAAAACTACGTCACTCACTGACAGCATCTGCTGAGTGAATGATTTACAATTGAGCTTTACCTCACTGCGCAGAGCGAGCGTGGGGTGACAGGAAGCCAGGACGAAATAAATGCGGACGGCATGTGACAAGAGGTACCGAAGCAGTGGTGACATCCTGACTGCAAACGTTATTACTTCCTGTAAAATGGTTTGCTTTACACTGACACGATGGGGTGGGAATGTGCAGTCAGCACCGTGCACGGATCAATAAACAGATGTATCGTGCAGAAAACATGTCCTACTGCATTCCCAAGGAGAGTAAAGGATAGAACGAGAGAGTGAAAGCAAGAAAGAAAGATACAGGGAGAGAAGTTTGTTTTCAGGTTGTTGTTTGGACAAAATGAGAATTATGAAAATGCCATGTTGGGCTGTAGGAGTTTTTGACAGACAATTTTAGCTGTTTTTGGACTTTATAGATCCAATGAGTTTTCAGTCACTGGATAAAACAGTTAGTGGATAGTGAAAATAATCTTCCAGGCAACCAACAACTATCATTGAATGTCTCCCTTTCTGAAAAGCCAGCAGAGATGAGCGGGTCACTGAGCATTCAAATATGCCATGATGATATGCAGACCGAGCTGCATGAGCCTCAGAACATGAAAATAAGAGAGATAACATAATTTGCATCTCTGAGCCAATGGAGCACAAGCTGAATGGTGATCAAAGTGGTACCGAAGTCCGTAAAGGCCTTCTACGCTCAAATACACACCTGACAGTTGTAGAGTTATAACAGTGACAGAGCCATAATACATTCCTGCAGCCATCCCCACAGGTAGGCTCTCACACCCTGCAGTGCACCTGTCAGAGGCATTCCCATCATTCCCATCATACCACTCTGCATCAGCACACACACACACACACACTCCCAGCATTCCTCCCCCCCGAGTGCTCCCCTGCAGGCTCAGGTGTTCCCCACATGGTGCTCGGTCTGGCTGCCGGAGACCTCAGCAGCCAATCAGGAGGCTGGCAGCAGTAAAGGCTTTCACAGCTTCTGTAAGTACTTCACTGTTCAAGTGTTGATGCTTAATATTTCTGTTCTGGTGGATTTTGCAAAACCTTTGGTGATTAATCAAGTGCGTTTTCATGACAAATGCTTAAATAAACTTTAGGAAATAAGTCCTGAATCCATTACTGAGGTTAACGTTAATCTGCATGAAATTCATTTGAAGAGGAGAAAATCATTTGATCTGTGTACCTCCAAAACGCAAACATGGTTTAACTGAGAGCACCATTAGGATTTAATTAAGATGACAATCAAGCAGCAGCGTATTAAGATAAGATGTGGTGCTTCCTCTTCTCAGTAGCCATTGGCCAGCGGCTAAGGAGTTGCCAACTCCAACTTTTTCGCATTCAACAAGCAAAATCAGCGTTAATCAAAAGCAGACATGTAAGTATGCAAGTTAGCCCCTAGAATGAACGGTGATTTTTAGGTGAATGGTGCAATTATCAATGGCTAAAATCCATTCCTACTTATGTTCAGTTTTATGCCAGATGATATGTAATAGTGGTCCTCCCATCCCGTCCCACAGATGTCTCCAGTTTGATTTGCTTCTGATCTACTGCTGTAAGTCTGCAGATGTTTTAAATCATTGCTATTTAATAATATTAACCTTATTCATTCATCAAGAACAAATTGCAAATTGACACAAATTACAAATCAAACTCAACCCAGGAGCCCTAAACTGCAACGTGTTCAAGAACTGTAGTGAAACTGTTTTGTCAACTGTTAACAAGGGGTCAAGAATTAACTGAGCAAACAGGGAGAAGTGGTGAGGAAAACAGGAATTTGAACATTGCATTTAATGATATTGGGGCAAACTGAGGAAGATCATGTGATATGGACAAAAGCTCCAGAGCAGCTCCATTTACAAAATAAATGAACTTTGTGGTGAGATTGTTTTGTCAACTACTGCTTTTTTCTTTACTTCAGAACGTCAGCACCTTAAATAAATAAAAAATTGGGACACAAACGATACTGTGCAAGACAGAGATGAAGCCAGTCATTGTGTCCCGTCTCACTGGGCTGGATAAAACACTATGTTTGGTCAATAAGGAAACTGAAAACTGAAAACCCTCAACACTTCCACCTTGACAGGAACAAATCCTGTTGCAGCACTGCTTGACACCGGTGATGAAAGGAAAAGCCAAGTCATGAACATAAAGAAAGAGGGAGGATAGTTAAAAACCAACTACTAAAATTGTGACTTGTATTTCTCTGTGTTTGTGTATTTTGATTATCTCAGTCAAGTATAAATGATGAGTTAATGATAGTTATACACCAACAACAGCACAAAAAAGAAGAACTAGAATGCACTGCAGCCATGAGTCATGTAGAATAAGTCGTGCAGGTCTTGCTTTTTGTTGACTAAGGAAAAATATTTTGCTCTTATTTTGGCGAGAACAGTTACTCAGCAGGAGCAAAAGGTTCAAGGACACAGTCTCCAAATATCTAAAGATTACAGCATGGAATAAAGTGCACCACAAACTGAGGTGTAAGTGTCAGGTGGAGAAAAAATGGGCACAAACAAAACACAAATCACTCCAGGAATTTCCTGAACATCACAGATGGACGATAGCAACGCAGCAGGTGAGGGATGTGGGGCGATGAACACACACACAGACACACACACATGCTACAGCCGCACAACCACTCAGCTCCTTAAACAGAGCGTACATGCTCGCACCAGCACGGACTCCAGCACACTCACACCGGAACCTGTTGCTATGGCAACTGCGGGTTTCTGTGGCAACAGTGGGAGATACTAAAATCAACAAGGACTGAGTCACTTCCTGTCTCACACAATCCTTCCTCTTTTGAATCAGCGAGCCCGCGGCAGGGTCGACTCCACAGGCACGAAAAGCAAACATGCGTGGCTGTTAACAGGCTCAAGTAACCAACCGACCAACCAACACACACAGTCATAGCCACACCCACACACACACACACACACACACACCTATACACCTACTTCATAAATTCCAGTAACAAATGATAACATATAGGACATTGGACTATGTTCTAAAATCACTTCATGAAGCTCTTTATTGGCTCTTTAATTATCAGCACCATGATCTGACCTCAGCACCAATCAGTTATAAACTGCTGCATAAAAACCAGCTAGTTACAAATGTCTTCAGACGTCATGTCCGGATGTTGATAACATATTGTCTCCTACAGATAAAAAGGGGGGGGGGCAAAATTTTTAAAATTAGCTGAGAAATTTCATTTACTACAAATGTGCCCATCTAGTGCTTTCATTTTCCTAAATCTAAAATCAATATCCATCTCTGCATGGTGCTCACTGAAGCTCTTTTACTCGGTAAAGAGTCGATTGGTCTGTTGTGACTAAATTACCTGGCAAACTCTAAAAACTTTGAATTTGCAAATTGACTTGAACATAATGTGTTTTCGTTTCCTGTAGTGACTGATCACTCAGTGAGTCTGTATTGGTGCAAGTACCAATCTAGTGAACTGGAGAGTTAGCTTCCCTTTCAGCAGGCCGGTTTGATTTGAAATCGGGAAGTACCAGATCCAAAGAACGTAGCGAGGATATTATTTAATCCTGACCAGGCGGTTCGTGTCTCTTGCTTTCGGTGCCGACGTTATGACACCGGTGATGAAAATAGATCATGAACATAAAGAAAGAGGAGGATAGTTAAAAGTAACTACTAAAATTGTGACTTGTATTTCTCTGTGTTTGTGTATTTTGATTATCTCTGTCAAGTATATATGATGAGTTAATGATAGTTATACACCAACAACAGCACAAAAAAGAAGAACTAGAATGCACTGCAGCCATGAGTCATGTAGAATAAGTCGTGCAGGTCTTGCTTTTTGTTGACTGGAAAAAAATATTTTTGCTCTTATTTTGGCGAGAACTGATTTACACACTCAGCAGGAGCAAAAGGTTCAAGGACACAGTCTCCAAATATCTAAAAATTACAGCATGGAATAAAGTGCACCACAGACTGAGGTGTAAGTGTCAGGTGGAGAAAAAATGGGCACAAACAAGACACAAATCACTCCAGGAATTTCCTAGACATCACAGATGGACGATAGCAACGCAGCAGGTGAGGGATGTGGGGCAATGAACACACACACAGACACACACATGCTACAGCCACTGTTCACTCAGCTCCTTAAACAGAGCGTACATGCTCGCACCAGCACGGACTCAGCACCTCCACGGAGCCTGTTGCTATGGCAACTGCGGGTTTCTGTGGCAACAGTGGGAGATACTAAAATCAACAAGGACTGAGTCACTTCCTGTCTCACACAATCCTTCCCTCTTTGAATCAGCAGGCCCGCGGCGAAATCAAACTCCACGGGCTGCGAAAGCAAACATGCGTGGCTGTTAACAGGCTCAATGTAACCGACCAGCAACACACACAGCCATAGCCACGCACACACACACACACACACTATACACCTACTTCATAAATTCCAGTAACAAATGATAACATATAGGACATTGGACTATGTTCTAAAATCACTTCATGAAGCTCTTTATTGGCTCTTTAATTATCAGCACCATGATCTGACCTCAGCACCAATCAGTTATAAACTGCTGCATAAAAACCAGCTAGTTACAAATGTCTTCATACGTCATGTCCGGATGTTGATAACATATTGTCTCATACAGATAAAAAGGGGGGGGGACAAAGAATTTTAAAATTGTGAGAAATTTCATTTACTACAAATGTGCCCATCTAGTGCTTTCATTTTCCTAAATCTAAAATCTGTATCCATCTCTGCATGGTGCTCACTGAAATAACTTTTATAAGGTAAGGAGTCGGTGGTCTGTTGTGACTAAATTACCTGTAAACTCTAAAGGAAATGCTGAATTTTAGAATGACTTAGACATAATGTGTTTTGTTCCTGTAGTGACTGATCCACTCAGTAAGGTCTGTATTGGTGCAAGTACCAATCTAGTGAACTGGAGAGGTGCTTCCCTTTCAACAATTGGTTTTTGATTTAAATCAGGAAGTACCAGATCAAAGAACATGTAACGAGATGACTAATCTGACCAGACGTTCAGTGTCTGCTTTCAGTACTTCGGCTTCGATACATTTCATTAGTATAAAGGGAAAAAGAGAGGTTTGACACCGAGCCCTATCCATGATATCAACAGGAACTAAAACCTCAAAAATAACCAAGTGGAGATGGACAATCAAACTGATGTCTTCTACACTGAACTAAGTCTGAATTGAAAACTACCTGACAGCTTGAGTCAAAGCGACTTGTCAACAAATCACTAAGTTGATAGAAAAATTCATTGTCTATGCTTCTTAACAGCAAGAATTTCCTTCTTTTCTTTGTCTTATGTGACAGTGAAAATGAGCATGTCTGGATTTTGGACTGTTGGTCAGACAAAAGAAGTATATATCCGCTAACATGCACTGACCCCGACCAACATGGGAGACACTCAGTGACATGAATCGGAGCTGTCCTGAATCATCACAGCCATTAACTCCACAGAGGTTTGACTGGTTTGCAGGTGAACCGTCTTCCAGCCTCTTACCTTTTTGCCTCCTCCAGGTGGCACAGGTACTCATAGGCCATATTCTGCTGCCGCCTCTCGTCCATCTCCTCCGCCGTGAGCCGCTCCACGCCATCCAGAACAGCTGGAGGCCAAAACATACACGAGACAAACTTTTTACAAAGCAACAAAACTGGCATCTAATCAGTCAAAGTAATAAGAAAACTCTGGACCTTGTTGAATTCACACCAAAACAGCAGAAAGAATCACTGACAAATGTTGTGTTATTTCACATTTTTGCTCCATTTATTCCCAAATAGCTGTGTAAACATTCTTATTATGCAACCAGGAGAAAGTTTCCATCAGCTCCCTGGCCTCTCCAAGGTTCCACATACTGAGGTGTTTTGCAAAAGGAAGCCAGTCTCGTTTATTAGTCATCTGTGTAGCCAGTTAACACATGAGCTTAGTGAGTCTCAGGCCTGTTAGGCTGTGTGATGTGGCATGCCTTTGTCTGTAAATGGCACAGTTATTCATACACTGAAAACAAAAAACAATGCAGGGGTGGTTACGGGGCGATTCCCATGAGATTACACAGATTGGAGCCGTGATTCCGCCTGCAGAGCAGAGTTCCCCATAGAAGGTTTTTTTCCCAAACTATGGAGAGGGGGATGGGAACAGGATGAAGGCGCGCAATACAAAGAGGCCCCTATTTATCCCCCTGTCACATCTCAGGTGGGAGATTTTAGCCTGAATGAGCTCACAGGCAGCATCATGAGCAGGAAAATCCTGATTTTAACAATAAAAGAGACTGAGTGCAGTGAAAACTTCAGCAGTGTTCTGTTTGGCTCCAGGTCCTGAGTTTGTTTCACCACTGATACATATTCAAAACTGAAGTTTTAGGATCTGACTGCCTGGCAAACTCCTCCTTGTTTTCCATATTTGATGGATAAAGAAATGTAAAGTTTTATTGTGAAATGCAGATGAAAGATAAAGGACTAACTCAAACATTTTTTTCAAACGTTGCCTCAAAATATTTCAGAAAGAGACTTTTAAAAAAAAAAAAAAAAAAAAGTCCATGGGCGGTGGTTGTTGGCTTGTTTCATCTGTACGTTTAACTCTGACATAAACTTCACGTTATTAAATTATTTATGTCCTGTTTTAATATTGAGTTCAGTTAAATGTTTACTATAACTTGGGCTGTAAACACTAACGTGTCAGCGGAGAGGAGAAAGTTGTATAAACTGTAAAAGCAGGCCTCCCTCAGTCTCCTCTCTGCATTAGTGTAAAAACGCGGAAGTCATAATTAGGCTGTAACCATGCTGTCAGAAATAAAACCCGATCTGACTGTGCGCGCTTTCTACTAATAAATCAGACCCTTCTGGAGTTTGAGGACGTTTGCATGACCAGAAACTGAGCTGTGATCCGGAGCCGCTTCTCCCTGTGTGGTGTGAGGAGAAGCAGCCTGCCTGGCATCTCAAGGTGAGCAGAGAAAAGTCTGAACTTACAGCCATATCTCGGCCGGGGCCCGTCTGTCTCGTCTGAAGCTGACATCCTCACGTCTCTCTGCGCTCCGCTTCAGTAAAAAAAAAAAAAAAGTTTACGCGCAGTCTGGACGGTTTGTTTCTCAAACTTTCCGGAGCTAAAGAAAAACACTCAAAACCGACAGAAAACTGAGCAGGACCTCTCGGCCCTCTTGTTCCTCCTCTGCACAGTTTGAGTTGAGACTTTTTTCTTCTTCTTCAAACCTCACTGATGTCACTGGGTGTGTTCTTCCAAATCCTGAAGTATGCGTTTCAGGAAACGGAGCTTAGCAGCCTCCAGGCGACCAAACTGCAGGCGCAGCGCCCCCTGCTGTCTGCTGAGGACAGGAGACTGCAGGAGGCGGTTCAAACTGTGGCCCAGGGTCCTTCAGGGGCCCCGCAGTGGGACCCTGACAGTTTCTTTTCTCTTGAAATAACAACCAGGCAATATTATTGTTAAATACACCCAACAATAATTCCAAGCAGAAAAACTTTAACAAGGAGAAAAGAAGAAGGGGAGAAAAAAATCTATATATGATTTGTTTTTTATTTGTGTAGTAATGTGTAAACTTACTAACATTCTTATTGATTATACTGAAAATGTAAAGCTTGAACAATCTAAACCTGAAAGTTACAGTGATTTCTGACCAGGAAAATACCAGTTTTAACAAAATAATCTTAACTCAGGGCCCATTCACTGGCTTTTCTCTTGGGTGTTTCTCACAGTCTTAATTTGCCGATGTATTTTTAGGTCATATTATATCACCAACTGAACTATCTCCATGACGACAAACTAGACCTGCCAAGGAGGACCATGAGATGTATTTGAAAGCTCCAGAAGAAGCATTTGACTTGAGATTATATTGTCAAACCTGTACTTCACTGTACTTAATCTGTGTGATTTCACTGGAAATAAATGTGAGATAAAATGATGCTGATGAATGTTAGTGATATGTAATCTGTTGCTCTGTTGCTGCTAATTCAAACCACTGTGGCAGAACTGATTCATAAATAGACTAAAGCCTGCTCAACCACAGAGTGGGCAGCCAGCTAATCATTTCCTTTTCCTTTAGTTTACAACTGAAAGGTAACTGCCAACTCACTTTTTCTATTGCAAAATTTAAAGGGGGACTCCACTGATTTAATAATATACTTCCTCACCTTTAGCCCCACGGGGTCAAGCTTCTAAACCACTGGATCCTAATGCAGACAACAGCATTCACCTATGTCCTTTCATTTCCACGTGTCCAATTAGAATCACAGGCTTTCTGTTTTATTTAATTTTATTTATTACCTCCATCAAATAATTCATGTCTGTTTGTGTGTTTGTTTGTCAGCAGGATCGTGGAAAAATGACCAAACCAATCTGCACCGAATATGGTGGAGGGATGGAGCATGAGCCAGGAGGATATAACAAATAAATCATTTATGTTATCAGACTGCTTCCTGCATCATAAGATCCAGACAGACATGTGTAAGATTGTTTGGCCTTGGTGGAAGGATGCACAGTGCTGAGTGGTGTTCTAGTTTAATCTTTATTTAATCAGGTAAATCCCATTGAATGGTGATGGTTAATAACCACAAGTTATTATGGTTAAGGAAGGTCTGGCCAAGAAGACAGAATTACAAGTTTCACACAGGACAATACAACAAAAAACATACAAATAAAACAATACTAAAAACCAGGTGTCGACATCCAAAGGCTCAAATAAGCTAAGAACAGAGTAATGTACAAAACAATGGTTTAGTAAAGGAGTCATGTACTATCAAGTTTACAACACTTGAATTTTCCTCTGCAAACTATTCAAAATGGCTCAAGCAGTAAACAGGAACTCTGTCTTTCCAGGGGCGGACAGCAGATACAGTTTCTGTCTCATGGAAGATGAACTCAGTGAAATAGGTTTGCAGATAAAATGTTTAAAAATAAAAATATACCAGTGACTCAAAACATAAACAGTTCAAGGATGAGTTCATGGTTCAAATTTGGTGACAAATCTCATGCAGACATTGTGCTGATAGGAAGGTGGCAGCAACTAACACTTTCCCTGGCTTCCAAAGAAAAACAGGACTTTGATTCATTGAGCCAAACACCAAGAATTTTATATTTAACAGGTGACAACATCTATTTTCTTCCACCGAGTTGTTCAGATTATCAGAAGTATGTGAAGGTTTTTTTTCTTGCTTTATTAAAATGTGTCTTGAAGCCGAGGTCAAGATAACCCTGTGATATTACTGTGACGCCATTAGGGGTTATTTTCTCAGACTTTAAAAAGCAAATCCTTATAAAACAAATCCTTATATATTAAATAAATGATATTTTTACATTTCATAAGATCTCTTATAATTGTTTTTGTGTGTTTTTCCTCCTTTTCCTTCTGTAACTGCTGTTTCTGTGTTATGTAACATAATACATTAAGTGTTTTTCACTGCAGATGTTTTGAGTCGTACCAGCAGGGGAGACACAGGTGTAACTGGTAACATTAATAATGGCCTTATTTTGTTGAAGAGCCCCAGTATAAGCCATTACAGTGAGCTACGATGCACAGTACCAGAGCTTCTAAACTGGAACAACCTGAATGGGACACAGCTGCTTTGTCTCCAGTGGAAAAGTTGTAACATGACTCCATTTTAATCATGAATGAGGCCAAATAAATAAAAACAAGTATAATGTACCATCATCTTCTTCAGGGACAGTAAAAGGTTTTTCTTCCACATTTAACCACACAGGGACATCCTCTCCTCCCCCTCCTACCCCCCGCCCCCCCCCTCACACACATATAAACACCTCTGGCTATAATGTAAATCAATATGTTGAAGGTGTGAAACTGATGAATATTGTTTCCTCTCACCACAGGGACAGAATCTGTCCTGTGGGATCAACAGTATTCTTAACAGCTTTATTAACAGTATTGATAGTTAACAGGCGGCTCCAGCTCCAGCAGGACAGACTGTGAGTAAGCAGAATGTAATTTTAAATTTGTACAGAGCACATCCAAATAGAAAAATCCTCACAATAATGCTTTAATATCCCAATAAACCACATCTGAAATTCATATTAATGCAGTAAAAAAAAAAATCTAAATAGAAAGACTCAAGTGAAGTACCAGTTCGTCAACTCTGTAATTATGTTTTGTGTAAATGAAATATTTCCCACAGAATCACAGTAACTGCAGTGATAATCTTGTTTCTTTTTCCCTCCTAATGAGGTGCATTTATTGTGAAGACATATGTTTGCAATTATCAAGTGACTGGAGGTCAGTGGAGAAATCTGCAGCCTCCACCATGGCCAGATTAACCTCCCGGGGGGCACCGGGGCCCTTGTTGATCCCTACTATACACGACAGTTTTGTTATTTCCCCAGGCACCAAGAAACCAGCCAGTACTCAGAAACTGAAACAATGAATTGGTTAGTCAAGTAGTTAATTGACAGAAGATTAATTGTTTGATAACTGATTAATAATTTAAGTTTTTTAGGAGGAAAAAGTTGTTCCAGCATCTACATTGTGAATATTTGCTACTTTTATCAGTGACAGTAAACCCAACAAGACACTTAGTAAACAACATTAGAATATATTAACTTGGGTTTAATTTGGCTGAGGGATATTTTTCATTCTTTCTTGACATTTTATACACTCAGTAATCTCTGGTTGCAGCCTGACAGTGCTCCTACGATGGAATAATACAAACTTGCCTCAGGTTGCCTCAGACCTGAACCACCTTCACCATCAATAAGGAGTTATCTGTCAAGTGCTCATCTGTATTTCAAACAATGTCAGGATAATTCATAGGTAGTGGATGATTTTAAATAGTGACACAAAAGTTTTACAAGTTTTACAAACAGTAAACAATTGATATATCGATATATTGATAAATCGATTTTAAGCAGATAATCAGTGGATTAATTAGGTAATCCAGGCTTGAATGTTTATCCTCAATCATCCTGGATGTTCAAGTTTGAACCCTAAAAAATACACTGGAAATACACACCTTGAAACTGACCAGTACATAAAATATACAGCAAGTTGGCTAATTAGTAGTGATTGAACCACAGAATTAAATAATAAGATTCTCATCTTTATGTGTTCTGTGTTTGTGGAATGTGGTGATTTTAAATCTCTTTATATGTTTGCTGCAGAGCTGGGTCTCATTCAGACTAAAGATTTTAGTGTATGGGCTTTTACATGAGCAGAAGGAGCATCTATGACCAACATGGTGACTTTCATCTGGGTTTATTCAAATATTCTAACTGCAAATACAATTTAGAAAATTGAGTGCTGGTGGTTTTATCGTGCAGCCATCCATCCCTTCCTGCCCCCAGGCAAAATTCTCCTGCACGTTAATCCTGCAGTGGCCTTTCGGGCGGGGCTCTATGAGCCAGTATAAGAGAGGAGAGAGGGTGGGTGGAGGGACAATCTCCTGTGGACCTGCTGCGACCCTCTGCTCCTCTAGTTCTGTGTTGCTGCCTCCTCCTCCTCCACCCTGACCAGAACCATGGACAGCTCCGGGATGCTCCGCGGGCTGCTGTTTGTCGGCCTGTTGTCCATCTTGTGTCACGGCCAGGCGTCCCAGGAAGTCTCTGCGGAGGACTTTGGAGTGGAGAAACCCGAACCAGCTGCAGACAGAGACCTGGTCAGTATCTGAAGAGCTTCACAGATGTTAGTTTATGGAGGAATGACAGTAATCATGGGTCAAAGTGACGCCACAGGTTCACGTGTCCTGTAAGATTGGGAAATACCTGAAACCTGCCTTCTGCAGAAGAAATAACCTGATTAGGATTACAGCATTTAGTTCTTAATAACAGACAGTATCTAGCCTTTTAGCAGAGTTTGTTTAGTGAGGTTACAGGACAATTTTCTTTTATTTGGACTCAATAAAATAAACATTTTTTAAAAATCCCTTCTTCTTCTTTTATTGTATAACCAATGTCAGAAATGTACAAACTTTTGCATGTTACTGATTTTGGCTTTGTTGATCTTTAAAGAAAACCATGTTTATATTTATTTTTTAAGCAAATCATGATTATTAAAGTTTGATCAGAGTTTATTCAGCTTATTTTCAACACTAATTATGCAGCCAATCCACACTCCAAGTCTACAGAGCAGAATTTTAACTTTTAGTGGAGATGCAAAAGTTTACAAAGACATGAATTATGTAAAGTTGAATTTTTGGAAATGACTATAAAATGATGCACAAGACATGTAGAATATTTTCATATGTTGGAAAGATGCAGCTATAAAAGACCACAGAATCTGTAATGAAGAATTAGGGCAGATACAAATATTTTTAAAAGATTGTGTTTGTGTAAGACGTTAATGTGCACGCTCTTCAGGCCTGATGTTTGTGTTTTTGTGACTGAGCAGATAGAAGCACTGGAGGCTCTGCTGGGTAGGATGCATAATCGGATTTCCTCCACCGAAAAAAGAGGGAGCATCCCACTGGTAACTGCTTTTACTCACTACATTTATGTAATTATAATTCTAAATGCACCTATACTTTATTCTTCGTGAACACCAAAGTGTGATTTAGTCATTTGTAAGACAGTGCTCAGTCACTGCAGTGTATTCCAAACATCACTCCACTGCTGTTTAATTAAACCAGTTAGCAAAAGATACCTGCCACTAATTAAAAGATAACAAGAAAATGCCAACAACAGTCTTTCACTCAGTGCAATTACAGACAAATCAAGATTGTCGCCCAACTCCAATTAGCTGAAAGTGGGAAGCTAAAAAGCTGTAAAAAGCTTTCAATCATCCTGTCCCCTCACAGAGAAATAAGACAGAACCAGCCTGTTACCCAAAGGCTTAATTTGAGCTAATGAATAGGATTTCATTATTTCACTGAAAAAAAGATGGAATGATTAACTTCCCTCCCTCATTCTTTTGTGTTAAATGAATCACAATAATTAACAGAAAATGAAAACAATTAATCAAAACAAATTAATTAATGGAAAAGCCTGTGCTTAATATTTGTGTCTTAATATCTGTTTTTGGGGAGACATTTAAGTTCCCTTTCTGCCAGCAACAAAGGTGCCAAAGATTCTAATTGTTCATTCTTGAAATGAATAGTCACGTTAAATGTATATGAACACCCCTCTCTGTCCTCCTCAGTGTGGGATGGGCGACCGGTGTGCCATGAAGTTTGGGCCTCGCATCGGGAAGCTCTGCGACTGTGGAAGAGGAGCCAACTGCAACTCCTACCTACTCAAGTGCATCTGAACCACAGAGGACTTTTGTTGTCTTTTTCCGCACTGCGCTCCTTTTGCAGGACCAAACATCCTTCAGCTGGCTGCACACAACTCCTGACTCTCATCTTACTGTCAGTCTCTAATATCAACACTTATATCTGTCATGCATTGCCCTTTGTTCTGGCGGTTGTTGCCTGAAGATAAGCATGGATTTTGTACTTTCTGACAGTCCTTATAATGTACTGTAGCATGTAAATGTTTCATGTTCAATAAACAGATTTGTCAACACATCTTTCTGTCAGTTATTTACTCAAAGTTTACTCATAGGTACATAGCATTCCTCGATCCATGTTGTTGTAACTGCTTATAAATTTCAGGGATGATACAGGTTTTAGTTGTAATAATACTTTTAAATTCATAACTGTATGTATACAGAAATAAATCCATGTATCAACATGCATTTTTGTTTTTAAATAATAATGGGATCAAATAATGGCTAATTCTAACTTGGCTGAATCAGTACTCTGAAAAAACAGAGATACCTACATCAAGCATGCAGGTATTTACGCTTAAATATTTAGAAAAGATTATTTTAGGATCTGTCTTCACACTGTGACCAGTTTGTATTTTATCATTATGCAACAGTTTTTGCTAAAATATGAACACTCCACATACACATTATTTTATCTACTCTCCATTTTGTCACTGGAAATGAGATGTCTGCTTTGACTTCATGTATCTTCACCTTCACCTGTTATGCAAAGGTTGTTTGCCCATTTTTTGTTTGTATGGCAGCCATGACAGTGTACAGGAAGTGTGCTCAGCTGGAAGCACAGCACTGTGCAAATGAAAGCTTTTCAGAGAGACAGGAGTTTGATAGTCCTCCTACACACATCTGTCAAACAGCAATAATGGTTTTTGTCCTTCAAACAAACAAATAAAGTCAGCTGTGGTTTCAGGTGACTATTAGGCCACTGAAGACCATCTACTATTGTCACCTACACAATATCATAATTTTACAGGCCTGTGAACCTCTTCTGTTTTGGTCTTTTGTGCTTTATGTGGACTATTCAGATTTAAAGTCAGAGTTGCTAAAGTGGCAAATGGGATTACAATCAGCCTGGAAAGTATCTTGCACTTACTGTATGTGGAAGCAGTCCAGCCATGGCATACAGTGTTTATGTCATATCAGTGTACAGAACATTTAAGGTCACATGAATATTTTAATGGTCTCCATGAAACGAGAGGCTTCTTATGCTAATCCAGCTAACACCAAAAAATCTGTTTTTCGTTTAGATGAAAAACTGAGACAGTTGTGAGGATGGAAATTGTATCTATCAGCTATTGAAACACAAGACCCCATATATCTATTTTTGACACCTTTTACTGAGCAATAACATTTAGTTTCAAGATCTTTCAAATTTGAAATCTGTGGCTCAGGAGTCAGATTGGGTCGATCCCCAGCTCCTACTGTCATAGTGCCCTATAAGATGCTGAACCCCAAACATCTCCAGATTGTCTGCCATGGTAGCTCATATGGTAGCTTACTGGCATCGGTGTGTGTGTGAAAGTGTGTGTGCATGGCTTTGGATGAAGTAAATGCAGCCATTTACAATTTGGAGTTCTGTTTTTGTCCACTTGATGAATGTAAATCAAATATTCACTCTGGTTTTAGCTCTGTTTTGGTCTCCGCCACAGTTTCTAACTGTGCTTGTGTTCTGTTTGGTGCTGTGGTGGACACTGGGTTTACCAGAGATTGCTGCACAGAGCAGCAGAGATGGTGAGAATTCTCTCTCATTTGATTCACTGTTATGAAAAGTATTGATTCAAATTGGTTAACATTATAGTCATCATTTTAGATTTGATTACAGCCCTGAAGCTGGAAAACACTGCAGGTTTTAACACTGCTTGAGGTGGAGTCAAGTGAAACATGGTTTGTATGAATTTACCTTTTAAAAAATACAAAACAAACAATACAATGTAGCCAGGATGAAAGCTGAACATTTCTTGAGGTATATTCAAAGCCACAGTGTGGGATAAGAACGCTTTGCCCTTCAATGAACTGAGTTATTTTAGAAACTCCTTTAGAGACTGACCTTTATTTAAGTTTTACTCCGACTTCTTTCACAGTGTGTGCAACCCCACTGCTGCACACATTTATCCACAGCTTGTAATAAACGTAGTTCATTCACACAGACTGTGACAAATGAAAGCAAAGCATCCAGCTGTGACAAAAGCCGCGTTTATTCCAAATGATAATAATAGAAAATTTAAAAAATGCCGAAACACAGAGCAGATCCGGCTCGCCAACACATGTGGCCTGCAGCCAACAGATACGTGCTTTTCATTTGTCCCGGGAGTCTTAATCCGCAAGACCATAAAAGACTGAAGAGCTCATTTAAAGGTCCTTTGGCTCCTTTTGGCTTTGGGGAAAAGATAGGAGACAAACAGCAGTGTGATGTTTCCCTCGTTCAATGCCTGAGGCAATTTAGGCTGTAATAAAAACAAGTCAATAGTGAATGAAAAGTGTCTTCATTGTTAAATTCTGCTTGGCTAAAGCTTTTTTTGTGTTTGCCTGTTGCAGAAAAGAAGGCAGAGTGGTAAAATATTCAATAAGGTGATCAAATTTCATGCACTGATGAGCATATTCTATGAGCATTTCTTTTCCTGGTTCATGACAATAGCTGGATTATATAAAGACAATACATATAAAATACATTCTTATGCGTGTATTTAATGGCCAGTATATTCATTTGTACTTTGATATTTACTTTTATTTACAGCAGGTTCAAGGGTTTGTTGCATTTCAGTTTATGGAGTATGGTATTATTAACTGGTAGTATATAAAATATATCTTAAAATAATATAATACTAGGCCTGATAAATACAGCATATATAAACTCTATATGATATTATAATATATACAACACTCTTTCAGAGTTTAATTAAAGGTATTAAGCTAACTCTAAACTTAAACAGTAACCTCCAGTGTTTGTTTTATTAAAGTGAGTGTGTAAGTGACAAGTACAGGATAATGATAAAGGCTAAGTCATTGTGTAGCAGTAGCTCCAGTAGAGAAGAGTTGTGAAGTCAGGAAACTGACTCAGTATTGCCAGCTACACAGTTACACAATGTCTATCTGAACTTTGATAACATTTGCTGACATCAGTCACCATAAGCTACAGGTCATACCAGACTAAGTAGGGCTGTAAAAATAATGTAGTTCAACTTAAACACTTAAATTCAGTTGCTGCCTTAAAAATGTGAGTAAACTCAACTTAAAAATAAACATTGTTTCAATTTAAAAAGTTATGTGATACAAGTTGTTTAACCAATGATCATTTGTTGTGTAAACACAGAAAACAAACAACTGCACTATTTCAACTCACAATTTCAAGCTAAGATAACTTCAACTATATTCATACCAATTTCCTTTTCAAGTTCACTCATGTTTTTAAGGCAGCAACTTTTGACAATTTTTAATGGTTATTCTTTACCTTGACTAATAATGTCAAGTTTACCAGTTTGAAATGACAGAGGTTACGTTTTATTGCTTGTCATGTGTAAAAGGGAGAATATTTTCTTTCTTCGGTCGAAGTTACACAGTTTCACTTGAATGTGGGAAGTGAGAGTGCAATTTTCCCTGACTATTGTTAGCACAACTGTATTGTTTTTTGCTGCTGCTGCTGTCCTCAGAAACCCAGTGAAATCTCCATTCAGAGCTGCCCAACAGACTCTTTCCTTTAAATTCCAGTCTTTTGACCTCACATGCAGTCACTGGCTCACCTGAGCTCTCTCTTTATTGGTGCCAGACTGCTGGAAGCTACAATGAACTCCTGTGTTTGTACAAACAGCTGTCATGCAGAATGGAGTCAGCTCTGTTTAGGCAGCAGAGACAGGAGGCTGTTGTTTCCCATCCACAAACAGGTGATGAGATCTCACAGCAAGCATAATGTAACAAACTCGTAAAGAGATCCAGGACCAACAGATTACATGAAGAATAAAATCAAGTATGAATTATCATTGTATGTTTTGTTACAGTATGTTTATTCATTGTATCACATTTGAATTTAAACAGCTGATTCACTGTAATGATTGTGGATGTCACGCTGATTGGAAAAAATTTCTACTGTTGTTCACTGTGAAAGCTGCTCTGATATCTAACCCTCCCACAACATGACACCACAACAACAACAGCTAAGGCCATTAGCGTGAATCAGAACTCGTCGTTCTGCTTGCACATTTTAACACATTTTAATAACATATTTGTGTAGATCAGAAGGTTCAGCAGAAACAATTAACATCTCCACATTAGCTCTGCTCAACTGTCTGTAGCTGGTGATGAATCACCTGTTATTTTTAGCAAATAAAGATAACTCAGGGATTCTAAAAAATACCACGATTTTCCAAGAAAGTACTTAAGTTTAAAACAAGTAAAATATCGCTCTGTCATATTTATTATACCAGATTAACCTTGGCATTCATTCCTTTTGTCAGGCTTTAGGTTATCATTCTGCTGGATTCATCGCAGTTCAAATTAAGTCTCTGACGTGTAATATTATGTTTGTATAAGCAACTGGTGAAGACGCTGAGTACATTTCTGAAAGTTAATTTAACCACCATCTACTGGATGTCCCCAAAGCCTGACATTAGCCAAGAGAAGCAGAGCATTTGTTGCCTCTGCCCCTAAACACAGGAGTCATTTACCCTGTACAATTAGTTTCTTCTGTTCAATTTTTCAAAAGTCACCCAAAGTCTCAAGACTCACTTAAAGCAACAAAATGTAACTTTTGCTGAGCAACAGCAGCCTTTACTCGCCTGACCAGGAGCTCAAACTGTGTAGTTTCACTCACTGAACTGAAACACACAGCTGAGTGGCGTACATTACCCACAATCCCCAGCTTGTGGAGCACAAAGTGCTGTTGTTGTAATAAACACACCAAACTCTGCTTATAATTCTTGATATTTTCTAAGTTTCCCTGCCGGATATCAGAGAGCACTGGTATTTAATGACTTCTAAGTCTTTTGCACTGATCTACAGTTCAGCATTAATCTTGAACTTTCTGGGCCTGATTCCAGCAATTTAAGCTGCTGACTATCACTCACCAAAGTTACACAGAGGAAGAACAAGGTGTTCAGGGTGAGTGGGAGTGAGTGAGGGAAGAGGCACCATTCTCTCTATTACACAGTGAACCATCAAAATGAGTCTGAAGCTGTTGAATTAAGGTAAAATAGTTACATAATGTTGCTTTAAATTCCCTTGTTGACATGTTGCTTTTCTGGTGATGTAATTTCTATTTTTCTGTTCTTGTGTTTGTAACTTAAATACATATAATGTATTTAATGCTTTGTAATCTTTCATTTGAAAAGTGTTACTTACTTGTATATGCGAGGAGGAGGAGCACAGCTGGAAAAAGGCATCAGCTCCCTGGTTTATTTCTAAATGTAACCCTATAGAAATGGTGTGAGACCACTCAGCCTAAAGAATATGATAGCAGCAAGTAATCAATGAGAATTCAGTGCTGCTAAAACTTTGAATTTCAGTCAATCAGAGGGTTTGGGTCTGATCACTTTTGAGGTTGGTATTGATTTCCTTTGTCAGACAGACAGCACATTTTTATGTTTCCTGAGGGATAAAGAGATGTATGGAGCAATTAGTGGTACACTGCTGCGTTTATAACCTCTTTGATGTGAGGACCAATCAGAGACAGACAGATAGAGAGAGTCATTTAGTGACTTGCCCAGAGGAAATTTTCAGATGGTCAGCTGTTAACCTTTGACCCCGTGATGAAATGGAGCACTATGACTGATGCACTGTTGCCTTCTAGTGTGACTGTATTATTTCACACTTGAAGTCAATTACAGATTTAGTCAATTTGGTGCAGTGGTTAGCGCTGTTGCCTCACAGCAAGAAGGTTCGGGGTTTGAGCCCGGGGCTTTTCTGTGTGGAGTTTACATGTTCTCCCTGTGCCTGCGTGGGGTCTCTCCGGGTACTCTGGCTTCCTCCCACAGTCCAAAGACATGCATTAGGTTAATTGCCCATAGGTGTGAATGTGAGTGTGAATGGGTGTCTGTCTGTATGTGTTGGCCCCATGATGGACTGGTGATCCATACAGAGTGTACCCCGCCTCTCGCCCAATGTCAGCTGGGATAGGCTCCAGCCCCCATGTGACCCTTAACGGGTAAGCGGTATAGATAATGGATGGATGGATGGTAAAAGACTCATGTTAGCAACATAACCAGGATCTCTCACTCAATAATGCTGTGTGATTATTGGTTAAAGAAGCTACTTTTAAGTTTTACTATCACTACATAGCCAACGTTCACATTAACTATCAGTCTTACTTATCAGTCTACAAGAAACACTGGGAGTTCACAATCAAATTTCATTCCTTCACTTCCTAAGAGCTGTCTCCAGCAGTGGAAAACAAAACCAATATTCTTGTTTTACTTCTATTTCACTATAGCATTCAGTCCACCCTAAGTCTGACATGAGAGGATGAAGAAGTAAAGCTGCCCAGAGGGCATCTTGCAAATGCCATGATGGCTAAAACTCTTGTTAAGTAAACAGCTATTAATGCTAACGCTGGATATGTTGTGAGAGCAAAAACTCACATAGAGCACCTTTAAACTACTTGGAGAAAACTGAAACTATAAGCATGTTTCAACAATGTTGGATTTGCTTTTGGCTCATAGGAATATGTCTTGATGCACTGATTTTTGACACACAGCAGTGTCATGTGATCCCATGTAGGATGAGAACATGGAAATTAATTTGCTAACTGACTAACAAGCTAACTTAATAGTCCATTTTTCACTTGTGACTGAAACATTTGTCTGAAACTGAACTGCAAAATGTGATTATGGTGTTAAACAGCAGCAACATTCGTCATCATTGTGGGATCCCATATCACACTTCCTGTATGGAATGATTTAATTACACTAAAATGCCAATTACCATACAGTGTGATAAGGTTCTCCCTTTATTAATGTTGTGATGGGATTAGTGCTGCATCGGTGGCTAAGTCCACCAAACTAATTATTTTACTCAACACATTTGTATCAAAATACAGAGAGAGACAGAAAACTACTATAGACGTTCAATACCATGGACCTGAGTAAACGGTGGAGTTAATGTGTGAGTCATTCAGGCAGATGGTAATAAATGTTTACATGTATAGACAACACTAATGGCATGATCCTCTTTTATGGCCTTTATTGACACACATTGGTTCATGAAGGACAAATGACAAAAACAAATACAACACTGGTGATTTTATTTGATTGCTTATCACTTCTGTAACTGTAGCCCGTCACTTATGTGATGAGGATGATGAAATTATTTTATTCAATCAGCTGTGTACCATTTATCAATCCATCAATCCAATAGCAGAAAAACAGAAAAGCTATAAATGCTATATAAGAAACTGTACTGGTTTCATAGACAGAGACTTTGAACATTGATAATGTTTGATTATAGCATCTTTTTGGAGTGATATATAATATTACAATAATATATAATATATGTCACAGGTAACTGTTGAAATGAACAAATGTAAATTAAATTTAAATTTAGTTTTACTCAAAAAACAACAAAACAAAAACACTGAGAAGGTGTCAGTCATGTTGTCTGGGAAAACAAATGCTTTCAACATAATGTCACATTAGGTTTTCTTTTTATATCAATTCAAAACAATGACTCTATAAAGTGCTTCATACAAGGCAGCAAATTGAAATAAACTATTACTAAACTACTGTCAATCAAATGCCAAATCAAATTCAATTTGACATTATAGATAATATGTGGCGTTAATTAGACCGGAATAAAATATAACATAAAAGCAATAATGAAACAGTCCAAGTAAAATCAAGTTTAAAAGATGCAGTACAACCAGGATATGTTCTGATGACCTGTTAAGGTTTTATTGGTCAATTTAGAGACTCTGACGTCTGATATTGGGGACAGTAAAAGGAATCTGAGGAGACAATTTAGAGAGATTTTACTGGGTAAAGCCAGTGGACACTGAACAGCAGGGAGAGATGGATGGTGTAAAAATAAGATTTCTTTCAAAGGAGAGGGGGACATGTACCCTGAATATATCCAGAGTGGAAATTCCCTTGGTTCAATGGATGACGCTCTAAATGATGATGTGATGTGTCTCTGCTCAGGTGTGAAGATATTTCAGTTGTTTTAAATACAGCATAAAATATCAGCGTCTTCTTTGTGTCAGAATTTCTTCAGCTAAATATAAGTATAAGGTGAAGCCTCATAGAAACAGGTCTATTAAAGACTGAACGTTGAAAATGTGTCTATAACTCATATTAATGCTCCAGACATCCTGCAAAACCAGCAGCAATCCCATTCAGATTCTTAGATAGAAAGCTTATGAAAAGGATCAATCATGCGTATCTCTGGGCAAAATATGTAATAAGCTTCTGCATTTTCAATATGAATGGTTGGAGAGTTGAGCTAATGCAGTGGCATAAATGGAAATCCATTAGACTGAGATGTAATTCAAATATAACTCAAGGCATCTAACCTTCATTTTCATTTTTTGATCTTAGCAAAAGCATTTTGGTTTTGTGTGTGTGTTTATGGATGAACACGCACTGCATCCGAGCTGTGAACAAGAATAGAGATGCAATTACTCCCAAGTGCACTGCTCAGATTGCAAATGTTTTTATCGGGATGCCAATAACCTGCAGGGAAGGAAAACACAATCTCTGTCTGCCACCAGCATCACGGTATGAGCCAGATGTTAATGAGATTCCACTAAACAGAATACAGTCGCAGACAGAACAGGAATGGCTGTCTGGGATGGTGAGATTAACGGTTAAACTTTAAATGGTCACTTCACTTAAGTTGATGCTGATGCCTCAGTGCAATGGAGGTGAGCAGACCAGAGGTCATTTGAACTTCTTTCTACCAGAGATATAGTGTAGTTTCAACAAAACAAAACAAACATAAATACACATTTGCTCTAAATCTATTAAAATACCAGTACTGCAGATTATAAACATGGATGTCACATATTTCTGTTCTCTGCCTCTTAAGAAACAGACATGAATAAATAAATCACACAGATTTGGAAAAGTAGTCTTCATCTGGTCAAACACACCGCAGGGAACTGGTCATGTCACTATGCTTCAGAAAAAGTCCATGAATTTGTGAACACAGCAGTTTAAAAATAGGTCCTGGACACACCCACACAGGTGTTTTCACTTATCATGGCTGAATAGACCAGCAGAGGTTCAGCAGAGCGCTAGAAATAAACTGAGGTCACCTAACTCCATGTAAGAGTACATTTTCCAAAGCTAACTGGTGCAACACTAGTGAGGGAGGTGCCAATCAAACAGTTTGTACATGCCCACACAGTCCTGAGAAGACATCTAATCAGGCACAGCAAGTGAAAACACCTGCAGTTTTATCACCTGCCATCAGAATGACCTGACCTTTTTAAGACCACTGCCCATACCCCAGGTATGGGAACAGGGATTTTCTATTTCTCTCATCCAAGAAATTATTTTTAGGTATTTTTAAACAAATGATCTGAGGGTTTTAAACAGGTCTACTGCCAAGAAAACTCCACTGTGTTACTATTAACATTTTCAAGGCACACTTGAAACACACAAGCACAACACACAATTGAAGTATAACTTTGTTGCAGTCTTTCTGTATATATTAATCCTCAGTGGACTTTCTTTGTAAATCCACGATTGCAAATCAGTGTTACTGTGGAGGATATGACAGATATCAGAGTGATAAACCTCCTATCTTCTCTTTCACGTTTTCCTTGTCTGTATCCTTTATTCCTTTCTGATTATTTTTTTCTAGAGTGCTGACTTTTCTTTTTGTGTACTTCAATCAGTTCATACCATTGGTTAATCAGAAACACCCATGACGAACACTTGATGCAGGCACATTTACTGCATTACCACTGTGTGCTCATTTAGAAATAAGGCACCAGATTTTTGTGTCAATGAAAGGGACATGGCGTTAAAATTTGGGGTGCAGTTGTTTCAATCAGTGTTCTGCCTTAAGTAAAACATCCTCTTAAACACATGCCAGGTGAGCATGACCACCTCCCTTCTCTACTGACATGAAATCAGCCCCAAAAAGCAGAGACCAAGTTAAATGTAAATAAACTCTAACTGTTATTGGCTTTTGGACTGTGACTTCATGCTGTTGCTGCTACCAGAAGATGGTGCTGTTTCTTTACAAATATTCACTGAAACCTGTGGCAGCTCTGTCCAGGTTTTCCCTCTAGTCGTCTTAGAAGTGGTCACCGGGGGACACCAGGGGGACAAGTGGAATTAAAATGGGAGATAAAACCTGGAGGATTCTGGATAACAAGTGTCCAGAACCAACATGTACCAGAGGGTTTAGCACTTCTGTCAAACACTTCAGCAGGTGTTTCACTAATTAGTTCCTCCTCTCTGTGGAATCAGATGATGTGGTGTTGGAATAAAACCTGCAGCTTCTCCACTGTTAGTGGCACACAGTTTACTCTTTTGTTGTTAGATCATGAATCATGTCAGTCCTTATCTGACTGTGGAAATTTGCCTTTTGTGCAACCACAATTGTTTTAATAATGTAATGTAATGCATGGAGACTTTTCTGTCAGTCTTAGGTAGAAGTAGAAACAACAGTATTATTAAAGCATACTGGATGGTTTTCTGATGATATCAGATATTTTAGGAACAAGGAAACAATTTGACAGGTCCATTTAATAGCTTTTGTGAAGCTATGGATCATGGATGGAGTTGGTCTAATTGTTGTTGTGGAACTGCAGGTGCTCTGTTGTTGCTGTGTTTTTTTCTGAACAGTTAAGGACTTCTCATCCATGTTAAAAGATCAGAGGAAAAAAAAGATATTTGGCCACCTGTTCCAGTGGCAAAACATTACAAATCTCATGTTTTCATGGCAGGTTTACTTTTCTATTTAGCATCTAATTCCTAATCAACTCTTCTTTTCCTTTAGAAGCAAATTGGAAACAAAAAGAGAAAACAGCACCGAATTCTGTGATAAACTAATTTCAGACTGTAATAGCCCTTTACCTTGGAGACATATTGGGATTTTAACAACAGTATGAGGAAATTGGATTGGATTCTGTCGTTGGTCTGAACATTTCTGCATGTTTGCACTAATTACATATACGCTGCTTATATATACAGCGTACATATACATATATGCTGCCTGTTTTGCTATTTCTAATTATATTAGCTTGCTGAGGAAGAAGGAAACAGTTTGAAATTGAGAAAATGTAACCACAAGCTCTATCATATATAATCTTCATCAGCATTTGGAGTTGGCCCAGTTTTTATAGAACTGCAAATGTTCAGATTTTTTTTGGAGAACTTTTTGTCCTTGTTACAAAAATCAGGAAAAAAAATGGAAATAAGCAAAACCCCATCTGCTGATATTGTTTCCTCAGCTGCCGTTTAAAAGGTCAAGAATGAGATTTGGACCTCAACAATTTGAAACATCTGACGTGAACTTGTACAGAGTGTAGGGGAAGAAGTTTTTCACACCTGTATAGTTTGGATAACCAAAATAAATGCCAATGCCTCTTTAATGTCATACTGGCGATTATGACAACATTGATTATATAAGAAGTAAAGTGACAAATATATTTCTAAAAGTAAGAAAGTGGGAGTACCTTTAGCTTTTTGAAACACAACCAACAGTCATCACCTTGACATTTTATAAAAGCATTTCTCTCACGAAGATTGGCGTTGATCAACACTTCCTGCAGTGCATAATAAAATGTTCTTTTCAATCTGAAAATGTGAAGCATTTGATTTTGCAACTAAAGTACTGTATGTGTTATATAAATTCTGTGTCCTGTGTTAAGGTTTTTTTCTCATGAAGCTCTCATGTTGCTCCAGGAGACACAGTCTGACATGAATGATGTTTTATCAGTGAACAACAGGAGATTAAAGCTGGTCACTGCTGACCTTTGGGCCTTAAGAAATTTCCCTGACTGAGACATTAGTCTAAGTGTGATTGTCAAACAGAAAGACATTACGTTGGTCCACCAGCAAAGAGAGAAAACCTCAGTGACTAATGTGAGTCATTACAACAACTCTAATAACAGCTGCTCTCCAGGATTAATTATTCAGACAGTCTCATTAGTTTTGGATGCTTGTTGGACAGGATCTTTTTTTGTTTTTGTGAGAGCTGTGAAGTATTTGACACTGTTTGATTCATTAAAATTAATAACTGTGTTACACATGTACACCTACTAAGACATGCTGAATACACCTGCCCGATTTAGCTAATATAGCTGTATGTTCATACATGCTACAAGCATGTGGACACCCAAAAAGGTGAGATTGAAAATCGACCCAAACAGTCGTTTTATCAAGTGCCTTGAAACATCATTTGTTTACATTCAAGTGACAAAACCCTCCAGTGGTGAGCCAATACCTGACTTACATTCAGGAGACCATTGTTTGGTTCCTGTTTTTTTTTTTTTTTTTTTTTTTTTTTTAACCAATAGTCAACACTGGTTCTTTTTAACTATGACCATGACAGATCCCAAACCATAACCAAGGATTTACTATTGTAACCATGATGAAGATGCCCTAACCTTAACAAAGAAGTAATTTTTACCCAAACCACAATGTTTCCCTGAACCTGACCAAGCTGGTTTTGATTAATGAGCATCTCATTCCAGAAACATGGACATTAATCTTTAGTGCAGTCTCCACTCCTCTTGTTTCAGTATTTCCACCAGATGTTAAACCTGCTGCAGGGATTTTCTCCCATTCAGTCACAGGAGCACGACTGATGTTGGGTGATGAGGTCTGGTTCACAGGCTGAAAACTGGCTCGTTCCAAAGGGGTTGGATGGGGTTGGGGTCAAGACTTTGTGCAGACCAGTCAAGTTGTCCCACATCAAACTGGGGGACACTATTTCTGTATGGACCTGGCTTTGTGCACAGAAAAGAAAGAAACAAACACAAACTGCTACAGCATTACATACAGCATCATGGGAACTCAGAGGCCCAAACCATTCAAAACAGTATGTATGTGACAGACAGAAGTGTCCGCATACTTTTGACTTTTAATAGCACCAGAATATTTCTACACTGTGGTATAAGATCTGAGGCTTAGTCTTGTTTTTTATTTTACATTTTAAAAACCCAATATGAACATGTCCACCCACAAACATAGATGCTACAAAAAAACTTGAAAAATAAACCAAAATAAATAAAAAACATTGTTATAGCTGAAATATTGGGTAAGTTTTAGTTTAATGGTGCAGATTAGAGCTGATTTGAACTCCAAATCACAGTAACTGGGTGAGCCTTGGTTCAGTCTTGGCACCAAGAGATGGATCAGTGTATTTGTATTTTCTTCAGGCTTTCCTCTTTTACCTCCAAACCTGCTGCTCCACCTTGTTCTTCTCTGAGGTAACATGATGATGTTACCTCCATGTTAGCAAATTTCCATCAGTTAAACAGTAAAACAACCTAAAAGCTAAGCTGGGTAGAAAAGTGAGGTTTGTGGTAGGTCTGAATTCTAAAGTGAGTGTCAGCACATTTTACATGTTTCCTCAGCTGAGATTACAGTTTGAAGAGGAGCACTTGTGTCATATAAAAAAAGAGGATTTCACCTCAGTTTAAATATAACTTATGCTCAGGGGAGCCACTTCTCATCACTTAACAACTGTAGGGGGGGAAAAGGCTGACTGCAGGATTCTGTATAAGACACATTTGACATTTCTCTACATGGAAACATCTGCTGCTGAACATTATGCACAAATTAAGGATGAGGTAAATTCTGCAAACCAAGCAAATGTCAGAGCAAAGATAAACCAGATACTACCACCAGTATCAGACGCACCATTATTTATCTATGTGTTTTTGAAAAGTGAATTATCCTCCAAGGAGCCAGTCTCTAGTAGTTCATAGTGGATGATGATTTACATTTCTTGCCAACATTCAGTGCTAAAACAGGAAGTAGTGTGCCCTTTACTGTATGTCACTGTATGTCTCATTAGTGTTTTCTGATGTGATGTCTCCATCAGCAGGATGACGCTGATTGTGAAAAAAAAAAGTATTTGTTGTACTCACAAAATGTTTGGTTTGGATCTAAGGTTCCCTCTTTATGCTAGACTGTCTAATAAAGTCAAAATAACGTTAAAAATTCTCCCCATCCTGTCTGACCTGACTATATCATATAATCTCTCATGCTGAACTGGATGTTTGCCCAAAAATCAAACGGAGTCATAAAGAACTGTGAAATAAACACTGAATCTGAAATTCAAATTTCAAGTTGTGATGCAAAGTGTCATCGCTACCATGAAAGAATTATATGGCACAAACTCAGCGCGGCATTTTCATATTTTTCATGTGTAAATGTTAACATTAACATTCAGGCAGGCAGATTGGAGAAATGTTGGTTAAAATTAATGTATGGTAAACAGCTAAAACAATTTGGTGAAGGAAAGGCAAGGATTTTATAAAGGATATAACTTGTATGAACAGTTGCATGAAAACATGTTGCAGAATTACAAAACAGAGGAAAAAAGAAAGCAGCTTTTGAATGTACAACACCAAGCTGCCTCATTATGCCTCCATCGATTAACTCCATTGATTCTGGGGTGATGTGGTTAGGCTGCATATTAGTCTTTTTGTCATTTATTAAGTGTTTTTCTACCGCAACAACTTCTCTTACACACCACCAGAGGAAACAGGATGAAACTAATTCAACTCAACTGGTACAACAGGAGCAAAAAAAATACTTCCTGATTGTAGCTGAGTGTCCTTTATTTTTGATAAGACAATTAAAACATCAAACTCATTTTCCAACATGTTGTGAGGTTGGATGCAGATAGATGTCCTGTGGAGGTTTCGTTATTGGAAACTCACATCGGCTTCAAAATGATCCCCAGAAACTGTTGGTTTGATGTTTCTAAGTCCTATATGAAGGCAACTGGACTTGCTTGAGGTTTCATCTGAAAGGCTATGGATCAGAAACTTGTCAGCTAAAACAACTAATTGTTTAATGCAACTTATCTTCATCTCACTCTCATATCAGAAGTCCAGTGAATCCTCTCATTACTATTGTCTTTCAGTCAGTAAACATCTCCCATGTTTATAACACCTCCATGGCAACAGCTAAATAATTTTTTTTTTTAATAAATACAACGTAGTTATTTATTTGGAAAATAATCGTAGATGTTTCTATTGAAATAAAATGTGTTCACACTCACATAAGTCTCAACACTTCTGTGTTAAACAAGATAAAAATGAAGCCTGGTGAAGACATTCAGTCTGTACAGAATTTTCCAGCTTGTTTGGATCTTTTCTTCCATGTGACCTCCCTTGTCACTTCGAGTTGCCACGTTATGGCTGTGAAAAGCCTGGAATAGTTCAGACTTTATTGATTTTTTTTCCCTCATCTTGAGTGGCAAGCAATGACTTTGTATCTACCTCTGACAATGACAAAAACTTCAGATTGGAATTGATTTAAGTCCTAGTACAGCCCAGGTGCATTTAAGACACTTGAGCAATTTAACGATTCATCTGTTTGTTATGTAATATGACACTAATTGTGAATCTTGTCTAACAATAATTTGTGCACGTGGATCCTGAGTCAGCATCAACGCTTTGAATGACCGGAGTTGATATATTCCACTGAAAAATGTCTTATTAATATAGATATATCTACATATCAGTAGATTGACAATTGTTTTCTTTATTGATTCATTTGTGGGTTATTTTTCTGATTCATTGTTTAAAAAGGGGAGAAATCATAAGCTTAAAGGGCTGAAGGTGACCTCTTTGATTTTTTTTCTTAATCAAACAATGCAAAACTCAAAGATATTCAATTTGTGGTGACACATTTTAGGGGCGGTAACCAATAAATGTTTGGTATTTTAAACCATACTAGCAGCATGGCTCTATCATTGTAGACCAATTGACTCTTGGTGAATTTTCACCCCTCAAACGCGGACTGGCCAATCATAAAGTTGACCAGTTCTGACCAGGGTTTGACAACTACATTCTTATGCAGTCTTTTGGATTTTTGTCATTTTCAGGCTGGTTTTGTGATGTGGTAGTTTACTATTACATTGTGATCTATAGCTTTTGCTTCTATCTTTATCTTTTTAATATGTTTTTGCTGCTGACATATACTGCAGATCCTTCTGTCTGCTAGATTATACATCTCCAGGGAGTTAGTAACAGTGTGAGCACATGCTAGCCCCAGTAGCTTGAAGGACCAGCACACAGCTAACAACACAGGGGTGGTGTTTAGCAAAAAGTCAACTGGTCCACCACTTTGGTCTGGACTAAAATATCTCAACATCTATTGGATGGATTTCATGAAATTTCGTACAGTCATTCACTGTAACCAGAGAATAAATATACAAGACTCTGGTGATTCCAGCACCACCACGAGGCTCACATTTGTAGTTTTACGTGAAATGTCTCAGCAACTATTTGATGAAGATGTAGCACCATCATCAGGTCAAAAATTCATCTTTTCCAATTCTTCGGTTTTCTTGATCTTTAAAATATTAGATGACAAAATTAAAGCTGCAGAACATTGTGAAAATTTTCTGTTGATTGACTAATTGATAAGTTGAGAATTGCAGCTTTAAGGCTCTGAAGTAAAAAGTAGAAAGTAACTTGAACCTTTGAATTGTGTCGAATCTAATGCAACAACACATACCATATTGATATGTTAATAGTCATTTATTTAAGATAAACACAAAAACTTTCTAACAGCAGTGTTAAAGAATAGATTATTATGTGTGTTTTCCTGTGTGTATTTGTGCATAAGGCTAAATGTCTGTGTTTCTGCAGCACACATCTTTGCATTTGTGAAAACACACACACTTGCACAGAAACACACATGCACACAGAGACGCAGCAGAGATGAGGGAAATTCTTATCATTGCTGCAAAAACTGTCACTGGACTGTTTCCCTACACTGCAATTACAGAAGAGAGAACAGTGTGCATTATTTAAGGACAAATGTAAGCCGTGTAGGCAGACAGAAGCAGAAAGGTCCCGAACCCACAACCCTTAATTACCTCACAGTGACGCACAAGAGCGCCTCTGAAGGATGCTGTGCTGACAGAGTGAACTTGTCCAAGTATATGTTATTTACCGATCCAGTGAACTCAGAGCTGTGCCTTTGTCCTGAGGGTTCAAAAGGAAAGGGTGGAGTTAGGTAGTTTTCTTCATGAATAGTTTATTATTTAGTGCAATGTCATTATTATTTCTCCTCTTTGATATTCTCCTTTTTAATATTCTTTTCTTTCAGTTCATAAAAGTTGAAATATTAATCCCAGTGAGGGAAGTTCAAAGCTGCTTCATCATCCCTTTGACATGCTTGAAATGTTCCGCAACATGACAGACAGTTTAAAACGGACTTCTGCAACCCACGCTTAAGATGTCTTGTGTCTTTGGTGTGCTGGGCGGCCTTTAAGGGGCTTAGCATTATGATTTAATGGTGGGAACTGACAGGTTTTTGCATTAATCATCTCCAACACCCACACAGGTTTGAAACAGATGCTTCCCCCCCTATGTGTTAATGATGCAGATTGAGTCAAAAAACCAACAACAACAAAAAAATAAAAAACAGGAGACTTTAAAGAGGGTGTATGAAAAGAAAAATACATATCTGACAGATCAAGTGAGGTTATTCATTGTGACAGGAGGCAATCAGCAGCTGCTTGAGTGCATAGATTGTCCTGGGGGGTTCTGTAAAGCTGGTTAAGAGCAAATAAAGAAAGAGAGGAAAAAAGAGGTGAGAAAATTTGTTGGGGCATGTCATAGAATCTAAAATTAAGATTTAATTTGACTTATACTTCATGCACTAAGACATTAGAAGCCTGACGTGTTCTTTTAGTCAGGTCTAATCAGGCGGGTGTTGTTACTGTTCAAGGTCACTGATACAGAAAATTGAGAAGCTGCTTCTGTCAGTATATCAGCCAGATAATTGTGATCATGGTGTGAACAGAGGATCTACCTCCTGCTGCGTTAAACACACCTTGTCATACCTGGATGTACTACTGATTGACTCTCAGAGGCATCTCCAGGATGCTCTGATTTATCTGCAATCACCATCAACCAGAGAGTCTCTCAGACCAACATTTGATGCCTGCAATCAATAGAGAACCCGAGTTATACTGCATCTAACTGCATTTAACACTGAACTAATCTTCTAGTTCTATACTTTATTTGTTTGTTAAAGCCTGGTTCTAACTGTTTTTGTCTTAATGAACCATTCATCTATCCATTTTCACTTATCTGGAGTTGGGTCGAGGTGGCAGCAGGTTAAACAAAGTATGTCCCTCTCCCCAGCAATGTTTTCCAGTTTCTCCCAAGGGACCCGGAGGTCCGCTCTACCCCGGGGCTGCCAACCACCTGGGCGTGCCCAGAAAGCCTCCAATGGAGGGTGCCCTGCAGGCATCCTCATCAGATGCCTAAACTGGGTCCTTGTGACACAAAGAGCAGTGGCTCCACTCCGAGCTCCCTCTGGATGTCTACGCTGCTCACCTGGTCTCTAAGGCTGAGCCCAGACACATTACACAGAGGAAAATCTTTTCAGCCACTTGTATTTGCGATCTCAATCTTTCGGTCACTACCCAAAGTTTAAGACCATAGGTGAGGGTTGGAATGTATCAAATCAATCAAAAGCTTCACCTTCTGGCTCAGCTCCCTATTCACCACAATAGTCTGGTACAATACACACATTATGGCTGATGCTGTTAATCTCACGCTCCATTTTACCCTCACTTGTGAACAAGTGACTGATGAACCTTGATGAGCCAAAGTACAATATTTCACTCTCTGCTTTCTGCTGTAGTCAAAAACAACAGGAGGAAAGAAGTGAGGGTGAACCAAAGATGATGAATAAAGTACTTTGGATTAAAAAGAATAAACCCTTATAAGTTAAAGAAAATCATCTCTATGAACAGCCAAAACTGCAACAACAAAGTGTCCTTGTATGTTCTTGATGCATTGGCATGCAACCTGAACAGAACTTCAGTGATAAAAATACAGATTTAGTTACCTCAAGGTAAAGTCATGAGGTCTTCTGTATGTCTACTAGATGTGTGTGGGATACTGTATGTTCATGTACTTGAAATAACCAACTACTGTGGAGTTATCCTGAGGGAACAGTTTCCTTTGGAAAAATTACTTTATTAATTTAATGTGACCAAAACTACAGGTAGTTCAGGTTGAGAAGGAGGAGGATCCCACGAAAGCATCTACACAGATGACAGATTATATCGATGACTCACTCAGTCATGAAATTAGATGTGACAGCAATTGGTGGAGTCAAAGCTCAGAGAGCCGGGTCGTGTTTTAAAAAACATTACTTTATTTCACATTTGGCTGACACCAGTACAGTAATGACGCTCATTAATCATGGTCTTATTTCGCACAGATGACTTGTGAGATTCGAGATGCAGCAATTAGTGATGAGTCACAGCTGGAATTAACACTCGACCCGTTATAGAGTTGGCTGAAACGCCATCTGAGGACCAATCAAAAACCAGCACTGGAGAGACAAATTGATGTATGTGTGAGCGAGTGAGAGAGAGGGGGAAATATGTACAGAACAGCTCTGACGTGATCCTCTTATCTCACCTCATCTTCCTTCTTTCCTTCCTTTCCTCCTCCTCAAACCTGCATTTGAGGTGTTTTCCGGAAAGGAGAGGCTCTTCACTAACAAGGCAGCTCAGCAGCAGTGGTATTGGTTTGTGTAATTAAGGCTGGGCTCTGCAGATAGATGCTTCACTGAATGGAGATTCCCCCCCTCCTTCAGTCTACTCTCTCTTTTCTTTTTGCTCCTTCACTCTCTGCCCTTCTCTTGACATAAATCTCCCAATTTAGCCAAAACACGATCACAAACTGCTTTCATGGAAGAAAAACAGAGGTAGATCAGGGAGTAATTAGGCTTCAGGATGAGAAGATGAGATAAGAAGGTCATAGAAGAATTTATTTATATAATGAAGAAATGACAAAGAACAAATTGCTGCTCTGATGGAGAAAATCTCATTATGCCAACTATTTTTATGTTTGGGTTCAGAAAATGCCACTGCCATTCTTTTGGACAGGAAAGGCACAACGGTCAAGCTGAAAGAAAGCTGAGCTATTTTTAGCTCCTGAAAAGTTGGCATTTTGGAGATATGAGGCTGCGATAAGAGCTTTTTATCTGATATCTGAGAAATGGGAGGGATGCCGTGGGGGACAAGGTAGGAACAAAACAACATTTTTAAAGATGGAAGAGGAAGTAATGAGAGCCCGGCACTTCATATTCAACATGGGGAAATCATGCACATAACTAATACACAAAAACACACACATATGTACACACACCTTGATTAGATGCTTCTTGAACTAACAGCTATTGGAGAGATTGGACACACAGAACTCATTAGAATCGCTGTCAATTAATTTACTGAGTATGATAAATTCACAGGGCAGGGACACTCACCGGGCAGCACTAAAACTGATTGACTGGATAAAGTTACCAGGAAGTCTAATTTTCTGAAATTAAGGGAAAAAACAGAACCTAACAGTTTTTTTTTTTCTTTAATGCAGATTCTTCCAAACAGGACACAAGGGGTCATTGAATGGTCTAATAAGTATGAAAATTTTGTGAATCATGTGCTGTGATATTCACAGTCACCAGATCTCAACCTAGTCCTATGGGAGATTTTTAGACGCTCACCACCGCCATCATCAAAACACCAAATAAAGGAATATGTTCTGCTAGAATGGGGTTTATCTCTCCACTATAGACTTAAAAAGTCTGCAGTCAAACCATAGTAATTTTTTAATACTGCCAGTGAGGACGTACAGCACTGCAACCTGTCCTTTGGCAAAGCACAAATAATGTGATGGAAATAAGTTCTGTTCATAATACATTAAAATAAATTATTTTCTAAAAGTTATTTAACATTTTGAGAGTTTAAATGTGTCAATAATTTTGACACATTTGCATATGATAAAAAAGTATGTAATTTTATAGTTAAATGTTGTAAGAAAAACATCAACACTTTTTTTTGCTTTGGATATCAATTACAGTTTGGTCCTGTTGTTTAATGAATAGTGAGTAAATGAACAGTTTTTCCACATGATTTTACAAGATAATATTTGTTATTTGACAAAACAGAAAAAGCTGTTAAACAACATTCATTTTTTAACAAGATTACTGTGGGTTTTTTTTGTACAGTGTTTCTTTGCTTAATGTGACAAAATTGATTTTTAAAATTTGGTGTTTGGTACCATGTTGTGGCACTCAGAGTTCATACCTCCTCCATCAAGGCTGCAAATGTTTGTTATTTAATGACTTTTTTTTTCTTTTTTTTTTAAAAAAGAAATTATTGATTTGCATCATAGACTGTATCCATCTGTATCCACACCTGTAAATACACAAAATAACAGATAATCAAGGGAAACATGAGTTTTTTGTTGTCCGGTGAGTCAAGTCAATTTTTTCAAATACTCAAAATCACAAACACAACTCCCTGTTTATCATGTTCTCCATCTTAGCTTAGCCTGTTCCCAGTATAACATTTGGTGAAAAGCACTAAACACAAAGTACAGCTGACACTGGTGGGAATGTTAGCCTTCACAATTAAGTCTGAGGGGAACATATATACTGCCATCCACAATTCCACCATCCAGCTGTTGTTATGACATTTCACTAAAAACTACAAATGTCAATCCCATGCTGGTACAAGAGGAGAAGTCAGAGGAGCACTCAGTGGGATTTATCCCCTGGGGACCATAATTTTCTGTACAGAATTTAATGACTTAAAAGGTAAAAGCTCAACAGCGGAGAGATCCCAGTAATAGATATACACTGTTTGTCCAGACTAGACAGAATACAGAGAAGTAAAATTACACTCTGGGCTGGGTACATCCTAAACACCTGCCAGTCTATCACATACATACAGTGTTTCACACACACAGTTCAGCCTCACAGTAAGAAGGTTCTGTGTTCGAATCCACTGACCTGAGCCTTTATGTGTGGAGTCTTTACTTGTCTTCATGCCTGTATGTCTCTTCCCACTACTTTGTTGTCAATATACAGTATCTGATGCTTGGTCCAAGACTTCTTAAAGAGTTTTTTTCAGTTTTTGTTTGAAAATGTTAAGCTCTGAATGTATCCCTGCTGTTTTCAAGCTGAAATGAATCAATAAACTCTCATACAGTGAACTGCTGGAGGGACTTAAAATCTGCTGGCTCCCAACCCTGAATGGAGCTCGTCATGAGTCCATGTAGTTGCCTTAGGGGCAACCACTCTGTTTTTCTAAATTGTTTTCCGCAAAACAGAAGAAAAAAAACATCTTGGTTAAACTAGTGGCAAATACAGAGAGCTCTCAAAGAAATTCAAAATCGGTTTGTTCTATTTTTCCCGTTTTAGTTTGTGTTTTTAAAGCCGCACTAATCAATAATTTTATATTAACAATGGACAAGTGACTATGTGTTATGTTAAAGAAATCATGTTTGACAGCCACTCTGCATGGTTCACTTTGCTGTTGCTGTGCTTTCTGTCTCCAGGGCTGCTGACTGAGTTTGGAGACTAATCAGTGGCATGGGACACACCTGGGCCCAGTGTGCCTCATGTATAAAAACCAGAGCAGCAGTCAGTCCCTGGGCAGATCTCATCACACCACATTTTGCTTTATAGTTTTTGTTTCCTTTTCTTTGTTATTTAGTAAACCTGTATGTCTCTTGTTTTTCTAAGTGCTTGGCTGTAACATGTGATAAACCCACATAAAATTACCACCTGACTGAGAAAAATACAGTAAACTAAGGTTTAAAACAAAAACCAGAGGTTGGTTGAACCTACACAGTTGAATCTGCAGCTCTCCTCAGCTTTACAGAGCTTTTACAGTGAATTTCAGCCAAATCGTTTAGCGGTTTTCAGAAAAAAAAAAGCCACTACCTGCCCAGCAGCAAACAGCAGACAGACACAGTTCGAGACCAGCTGATGAACATAGTGGAACATTTAGTAGCTTAAGAGCCAGATATTTCCTACAGGTGTTGGTAGAAACCAAAAACAGAGCTAAAAGACTGGCCCAGTGACTTATGTTTGCCAGGTGGCCAGACATGACTGACTCTAAATGAATGAAAATGCTGATCTGTGTCTGCTGGATGTGTAAATAGGAAACTCTTTGCTGATACATTTGCCATAACTTTAGACCCCAAACAACTCTCCCCTCAGGGAAAAGACTCAGGGCCATCAAACTAGGACATCTCATTTTCTCATTGGCAATTACTGCAGCACATCAGTGGCTTCCCAACTCTGCATCAGCACTTTACAAATGCAAAGCACTAACTACCACCATTGCACTTGATTGTATTCTGCATCATACTGTATTTTAAATAACTTGACATTTTGTTCTTAATTTGCACCCATGGATGTATGTTTTATGGGTTGTTGTGTGACGTGTTATGTTGGGATTGTTTGTCGTCCCGTCAACACTGTGTTTATAGCTTCTTTTGTTGCTGCCCAAGTGCCCAAAAAGTCTGTGAATGCAGGTTTAAAACCAACTGGAGAAACACTAAAGACCTATTTTTGAACTTCCTCTGATTGTTTTTCTCACACCAATTTGTAATGGCCTCCATCTTTTTTTTTTACAATCTAGTGCTGTGGTATAGAGTGATAGTGTTTAGTCAGCCAACTCTAGATATAATCTGTTCTGTTAAATAGTTGTTATTCATGCTTGACAGAACACAATCTGAGGGAAGATTGAGACGCATCACCTCATGTCCTCAATGTTACACCAAAAACCACCGGAGAAACAAATTCGAACAGGGACGTGGCTCCAGCAGAACTGTGAGCCTTTGGCAGACGGCTGTCAGGGATATGGTACAAAAACTAATGACCTCATGGTTGTGAATGAAATAGCTTGGTTGTTGTGAATGAAATGTTAAATTGGCATCTCAGTCATTAAAAGTGGGGAAGAGAGAGACATGAGTCATGCAGCCTCGAGCACAATCAAAGCTTCCTGCTCCTCCATCTCTGTCTCCAGCTGACGGACTGAAAACGGGCGGCTCTGAAACAAGCGATCAATGCGGTGAACCAGGACAACTCAACCACAGGATTAAGAGTACAATACGAACTACAACAGCAGCCATTTGTCCATCTGCATTGTGTGTAAACATCCATCCTTTGCATTGTTACAGCAGTTATACAACAGGACAAATGATATCATACAGTCGCTGAAGGGTGCAGAACATGTTTGTTGAGTTTATCACACAGTCAAAGTGCATTTTGTGCAGCTGATCACATTTATATTTCACACTAAAATCAGGGGTTTTACAATGTAGAGTTTGCTCTGCAGTGTTGTTTCTGTTCCAAATTTCAGCTGTTACTGCTTCTATTTAAGTAGTTATTCCTTTAATTTACTGATTATGGTGCCATGACAGTTTTATGGTGCAGACACAAACAAAAAATTAAATAAACTTCTTGTCATTCAGCATGTCGCTTTGTACTATGTAGCATCAGCATATACTAAATCTGAATAAACTAACACTGTATAATGAGTCATTTTCTACCTATTTCTTCAAAAATGTGTAAAGATGTGCCCCTGCTTCACTAATGTGGTTTAACAAACCACCCCTTCCCCTTTTCAATAATTTCTTGATTATCAAAAATCACTCTTTGGGCCTTGCACATCAGATTCTGCAACTTTCAAATACCTGACTTTCATACAAAGATTCTTGCTTGGTTTGATTTTTACAAAAGAGAGAATAACAACGCCTTCGCTGTCGGGTTTTCTTGATCATTTGCAGGAGGGAGAACTGACTGAGTCACTCAGTGTGAACACAGGAGAGTCTGCAAAACACCATTCTGAGGTAATAATGGAAAAGTGAAATACTGCAAGTTATTGCTGGAATACTAAATCAAGCAATGCTTGCTGGGTGACAGAGGCTCATCATAGCTGTTATTTCAAGTTGGACTGATTCCTTGAGGCTGTGATACACTAATGATTTGGAATCTCTGAGTTTGTTATGAATAAAATCTAATAATGACAGAAATTACAGATGAAATAAAATTCTAATCAGCTCGTCGTCTCCGTGCTTACCAAACTTCACAGAAATGACCTCATCACTTAAAGTAACGGGTAATCCATTACGTTATCAGTAACGACCCTTTGCAGCGCCGCTGTTGTTGTTGTTGACTTTTTGAGGCATATTTTGCCCAGCAACTTTTACGGGATGACTCACCCAAGGCAGCTGTTACGCATGACAAAAAGAAAAAAAATCAAAGGATAAGGTGGAGCGAGCAGATGGCAGGAGTCAGATAAAAAGGTGTTTGGCGCGGGGGAGCGACTTATTTGAGACGGGGAAAGGGCCACATGCTGCCGCGCACCAGGACCATGCAGAGCTCCAGGCTGCTCAGCGGGGCGCTCCTCTGCGCACTGCTGCTGCTCTCCAGCGCCGCTGGAGCCGAAGTGTTGGACACCGAGTCCGAGGAGGAGCTGAGCCCCAGAGCCTTGAGGGACTTCTACCCAAAAGGTCCGAACTTGACCAGTGAGAAGCAGCTGGTAAGATTTTCATCATCTTTCATTCTGTGTGCCTAAAGACGATGCAACTTTCCTCCCCCCCCCCCGGTATTTAAATTTCTCTTGCATGTTACTTACTTTGAATTTCAGTAATTCTGTGTTTTAAAAAAATCGTTTTAAGATGGTCAATCTGTGACCACCTTAAAATGAACCATACTCCATTCAGAAATGAATGCATTTAAGATTTTGTAACTTTTAACCGGTGCAATAAATGACATATTTCCCACATTATCTCATAAATTTGTGTCATTTTAAGTAAAAATCACCGTTTTGCTCACTGCATTTTAAGTATATAAATGTTTACCTGCACTACATCGCGTCCATTACCAACAGATTAATCGTATTTGTACAATCATATCATCATATGTCACATTCATAGATCTTATTTGTTTGAATATGTGCATTACCGAAATAATCAAAGGCACAAATAATAACGCACTTTTGCTGTTTTTATCTGTTTGCTGGCAGCTTGGAGCTCTCCAAGAAGTTCTTGAAAAGCTGCAGGCTAAACGACTGCCTTTGTGGGAGAAGAAATTTGGCCAAGTCCCAACGGTATTGTCCGCACTTGCAGAAATTGTATTTATTGATTGATCGTCACAGCAGGTAGAAAATGAATGAAACCTCTGCTCTTGTCGTTTCTTTCTCTCTCCCCCCCTCTCTCTCTGACAGTGTGATGTGGGAGAGCAGTGCGCCGTGAGAAAAGGAGCTCGGATCGGCAAGATGTGCGACTGTCCTCGGGGAGCTTTCTGTAACTTTTTCCTGCTGAAGTGCTTATGAGCTTCGCCGGACCCGAATGTAGTATTGAAATGAGGGGAGAGAAAAAAAAAAAAGCTGTCACTCGATTCCTTTGTAATTACTGTCATATTTTTTATGATACAGCTGAGGAGCAGGCGGGGTGACTGCCCAACCCTTACGAGAAAGGACTATGGTAGTTCTATGATAAGTATATATTTATAAAGTATATTATTATATCACAGAAAAACTGTAAGTCTGCGTAAGGATATTATGATGATGGACAGGAGATGAGAATACCACAAACAATCATAAAGTTACTGTAAATATTCAGAGCCACTCTATGTCTGAAACCCGTAAGATCATTGTTGTGATGTAGTAGGAGCAGAGAAATAACCCATAATGCACAATAAACTCACCTGAGGACCACATACACACTGTAAAGTCTCAACAGCAATATTATGGAAATATTATAGTGATTCTTCGTCTGGGCAAGATCCAAAATCTGTCTTTTGAACTTGAACTTTATTTTGTTTCAGATGAATGTTTTGTGTATGACTCATGGATAACTATAATAAACTGTGGATCATCTTGTTTTGTAAAGCAGTGGAGTGGCCGCACATTTCTTCTAAATCAAAATCTGTTGATTCATGTTTTAAGCTGTAGGCTGCGCACAGGCCAGTGCGTTTGGATTCTGTTATATAAGGCGCATGTTTTATTATTATTTTTCTTTAGCTCTTTCTTGAGCTCGCCCAACTCATTTAAACAATGACGTGATTGTGTCCGCAATCTGTGACGTCACGCTTCCCAGTGGGGGGGGGGGGGGGGGGGGAGGCAGGCTGCTCCATTGATAATGATAGGGATAGGGCTCAAATGAAACGCTGCAGAGGAAGTAGCTATGAACCAGAGAGTGACTGACACACCTCAATCAAAAACACTGAGTCTCATTCCGTGTCAGTGTCAGCAGCTTCAACCTCATGTGCATGACAGAAGCTTAACTCTGTGCATGTATGAATTCAGATATAGAGTGATCTAACAATCAACATTTGATTCATGGCACACATTTATATCTAAGCTTCAAGTGAATTATATCCAGATGTGTTTGGCAGTTTCAACCCAAAAATGTGTTTTGCAAATTGCTTCACTTCACTTTGGAAGTTTGAGCTTCACTGTGCAGATTATGTGCGGAGTTTGTTTCACAGTCAGCTGCTGAGGAGATAAAGTTTCTCTGTGCTCTCCTTAAATCTGAATTCAAGGCCATATGTAGGCGCAGGATTTAGTGACATCATAACCAGCGTGGAGTCAGTCATAGCCCGGAAACTTTAAAGCTCCAGTGCACAAACACTAAAAAAAGAATATTTAACTACATTAAACTTTTAAAATGAGAAATATTTGCATTTTTATAAACTCTACATTTTTCAATATGGGAAAAGGAAAAGATGTAATACAAAATTTGTTGTCTCCCGAAGGTTGTTCAGGTCTGACCTGCAGCTACCAGAGGAGCTTGTTTGAGGTTATTGTTGCCAAAGGAGGGTGACCAGTTATATCAAATCCAAGGGTTCACTTACTTTTTCCACCAGGACTCTGAATGTTTAATGAGTATGTTCAATAATGAAATGAAACATAATAATTATTTGTGTGTAATTATCTTAAGCATATTGTGTGTGTCTGTACTTGTGACTCAGATGAAGATCAGAACACATTTTATGACCAATTAATGCAGAAAACCAGGTCTTTCCAAAGACTTCACTGATCTCTTCTTGCCACTGCGACAGTAAAACATTCTGTGAGGGGTTGTTCTGCATGATGAGTACTTTTACTTTTGATAACTCTGTGTTTTTCTGCTAATATTTCTATGATTCCTCACATTACACTAAACAGAGTTTAATCATTTGTGGCACATGGACAACTGACACTACAGTCCCTTCACAGGTGAAAACAAAATAACAATCGAGTTAAGTTAATCAAGTAATCAATTATTGGATTAAACTAATAAACACCCGTCATCATGACTGGGCATTTGCTAACTGAAATTATTGTCTTCAGTCCTTTCTAATGATATTTGGCTTGACTCCTCACTAATGTTTCAGTTGACTCGATATTTCGAGCCCTCTGTTTTTTGCAGCTTGGGCAGCAGCATCATATTCCACATCACTGTGCTTATCTCTTATCCAGCCTTCCTCTCTGCTACCTGTCAACAGTCATCAATAATGCAGAATAGACATGTACAAAATGTTGACTTAGTCCGTTTTTTGTGCCTGTGTGTACACTTGGGATGTGTGTGTGTGTGTGTGTATGTTACCATGGGAAGTCAACGATCAAACACCCTTTCCTGTTTGTCCTGTATTTCCTGGAAAAGCTGTAATCATCATTAATATTTCACAGACAGGTGAGGGAACTCTCTCTGGCTCTAAGACATAAAGGACAGAAACTCTATTTCACAGAGGTTTCTGTTTAGTATTAAGATCAGAAATAATGTCTTGTGTGACATTATCTGAAGTGATCAGGCGTAAAATTAAACAACCTCTTAAAAGTCAGAATCGACAGATAATTGTATGTATCTTTGAGTTTCACATGGTTAAATAAAAGACATTTATTGCCCTTGAGGGATGACAATATCAGCTGGTGACCAGTCTAACACACTGGTTCAGAGTGAAATATCCCACCAAATACGAGACATTCATGACCCCGAGAGAATGAGGCCTTATTATTTTGGTGCCCCTCCACATGAGAAATATCAAAATCTCATCAACAGGTGGACCTGAATTTTCCAGGGCACATTCATGCTCCAAAGAAGAGGAAGCCCTCACAGTTTGGACACACTGTGACCTTTCTCGTAGTGTTCCCATCAGGCAAATTATCAGTCTTGTACACAAGAGCTCTTATGGCTGGATTGCCGTGAAATTGGTCATAGATATTCATGAAAAACTAGATGAATCATAATAATCATACTGATTGTAGAGAAAAACTATTCCTCTTATGCTTTTTTAAATTTATGGGCACAGTTTAATTACATTCACACAGCTCTTTCATGCAAGTCAAAGGTGACCCTCTATCAGTTTTTAACTGCTGGCCATATTTCCATTTGCTGTCCCCAGAGGATGAATTGTGTTGATTTTGGTGATCTTGTGGCCTTTCCTCTGGCAAAACCATCATGCCAAATGCTCCATTCAGACAAACAATATACCTTAATATAACAGGATGTTAGTTATGATGACTTCTGGCACATTCATACTCCTCGGTGGAAGATCCCTTTTGAATTTAGTGAAATGTTGCTGTGTCATCCTCACTTTTGAGCTGATTTAAGGTGATTAAAGACGGCAGTGTCAGTCTGTAGAGGTTAGTTTTCCACCACTCAAGACTGAAAAATCTAATATTTATTTGATGGATTGTTGTGAAATTTTGTACAAACATTCATGGTCCCAAGAGTTTGAAACTGAATTTGGTAGCCGAGCCTCAGATACACTTAATTTAACTTTGTTTAGCAAAGGTTTGTTGTTGTTCTGTTCTGTTGTTTCGTGTGTTATTTTACATACATTTTTCTTTTTATTTATCTTTTGAATATCATCCATATATTGTGTGCAAATATATAAGATAATTTAATACAAATTAATATGCTTCTCTGTCATTCAGCCTCCATGCATAAGAGACACACAGCCACCTGAAAATGAAGGGAAATCATATTAGTAAATGAAGTTTAATTAACTTAAGTAACCTGAGAGTTATTGGTGGCTATTTTACAGAAGGGTAAGACGTGTAATGTAACTGTCTGAAAAATGACAGAAAACTTATACAACCTGCACCTATAGATAAATATTCCACACGAGAATAATTTGTGCCTCTGGAGAATTCTGCCATTGCTGTAGATTTTTTGCTGTTGATATATGAAAACTTTTTTGTATGTTTTATCGTCAGCTAAGAGGGTGAATGTACATCCATAGATTGAGAAAATCCCACCACTTTTCCTTTATGAAACACTTTCAGAAATCGCTGGACAACCAGGAACATTTATGGCGGTGCAACTGGTAATTTGTCTGTTTATCTTACTTCCTGAACAGCAGTATCTCTCCAGACAGCGAGGATTTGTTATCGATTCCACTAGGAATTACCTTCAATTCCAATAGAGATTGCATGTGTGGATAAGGGCTTTTTTCACACATTGAGGCAGTTCAAACCTGCAGCAATCGCCCATTGAGAGAAATGATTGTCTGTGTATGATAATTTGAAAGAGAAGTAAAAGAATGAAAAATAACAATAGTGACGGAAACCCTGAAAAACTGAAAGGTAAAAAGAGGCATTGGATGATTGAGCGAGTGATGGATGGTGACGCAGAGCAGGTGACAAATGATACACTCTGAAATAGAGATTGCTCTCTGAGAATGACATTGTTGGATGTTAACTGCTCAATACATCAAGACCAGACAAAGCTGGAGGCACTGAAGTTGATTTATAGCATGTGAACACTAATATGTGAACACATGCACACAGAGCTCCACCTGTTCTTGTTGTATTTCTGCATATACTGTATGAACCTCCTGTAATGTGACAATTGTGACTATTGTTATTATTTTTCAAGCAAGACACAAATAAATAAATCAATGTATAAAAAGAGGAGAGGCTGTATGTTTTGGTGGCGCAGTGCTCAACCCACATACAGAACCATATAAATACAATGTCCTGTGGTTGATTCTAGTTAGGGACCTTTGCTGAATGTCATACCTCTCTCTATCTGCTACTGCCATAACTTCTCTCCTTATTGCTCTCCATTAATAGAAAATAATGAAAATATTGAATCAAAGAGAAGAGAAACATTCCTATAAGCACAGGAGAGAACCAAAGAACCATAATTGGCCACCAACTGCCAGGAAGAACTTTACCAATAACCACAGTGTGGTGGTTATCACATCTGCTTTACATGCGGAGGGTCCTGGGTTCAGTCCCTGGTGGAACCACAACTTTGTCATATTTCATTGCAAACATAATACAGGAATCTTGAATCTACAAAGAACCATATATAAATATAACTGCACTTTATGTGACATTTTGCACCTGTATGTTTGGGTTGTTTAGTACTTTCATTCTGATAATATTACACAGTAGTATGCAGAAGTTTTTGGTAGATGTTCAGATTTTTATCCATCATCCAGGACCATCACAGAGGCATCTGATTGGTCCAAGATTCACTTTGCAGCTGGACAATGAACCCAAACATAAAGCCATAAATAAAAGTCATAAATACCCCCAATAAAGTCCTGATCTCAGAATCATGGAGTCAGTCTGGGATTACATGAGGAGCCAGAGGACACTGCTGGCCTCTAGTGGTAAGAACTGACACCAACTGTATGAAACAGAAAAGTATATTATCAAAATGTGACCTCCATAACAAGCTACATGTCCCATACTGTTGTCTGTTTAGATGTGAAAATTCCATGGGAGTGAAATGCAGACGGTCAACCTGTCCTGCGTAAAAATCCTTCACTTTCACACACAAACATAAAAATAAAAACTTTTTCTCAAACTATGAATGCATTATAAATATATTAGATTGTTGTTCATTTCTCATGTTGATTTTTCCTGGGGATTTAAAGATTTCAGTCTAATAAAATGAACATTTTAAAACTGATGTGTGATGCTGGAAAACAACCCACAGAATATATTGTAAGGATTTTATGTTTTATGTTATTATGTATTTTATATGTTTTATGATTTACAACAGATGTATAATATGTAGAGTCAGTCTATATGTCTGGTTGGCTATTCCCTCTGTGATCATACGCTTAAATGTGACTTTTACACTCAATTCAACTTTTTTTTTTACTGTTATGTTGGTACTAAGAACATTTTAAGTGTCCTTCTTACAAGTTTGATAAACACAAACTCTGATTTGTAGAATTGCCATTTATCAGCTTGCTGCAGGACAACACTGAAATGAGCTTGAGCTCCTTGAGAATATGCAGACATGACGTGTCCACCTGCCACCACAGCTTAGGAAACAGCCTATTTTAAGTATCGGCCACGTTCCAGATCATATCAAGTGCTTATGTTGAGATTGTCTAATGAAGTGAAAAATCACAGTGCAGCCATGAGGATGAAAACTCCGGTCGACTGTGTTGATGAGGCTGAAGGCATCCTGCTGATATAAACAATGGCTCAGTTTCTACTGTGGGGGGAGGTCAAGCATGAATGTCACTCAAATCGCAGAGGGTTTGTAATTATTTGACATGGCACTGCTCACATCTATTTAACCATCGCTAATGAGGAACTGACTCATCCTGTTCACTTGTGTCTGAACCCACCACTAATGAGAGGCTGTGTATGTGACACAATTCAATGTATGGAGTCCGAGAATTATTTTCCGTATGTGTGAAATGTGCGTGAAATGACATCATGAAGTTGGTGATAGTAAGTATTTTTAGCTCTGCTGCTGAACAAAAAAAAAAAAAAACAGTGCAGTCTTGAAAATGTGTGGTAGAAACCAAATAACCTTCAATGGCTTAAATTATGTTTTATTTAAAAATATATAGAAACAGGACCACTGGTGTAAACGTACAGTAACATGGAACAGTGTGGATACTCGCACTTCAATGCAACCCTGTTCAACTTCAATCAAGACTGGAAATAAACAAACAAAAAAAATCACACATCACAGCAGCACTTTACCCCCAAGCACATCATAGCTGTACACACTGGATTTAACTGTGTTCAAATGATTATTCTTAATCATTACATCCCAATATTTTTAACATAGTGTGGGTCTCAGTGGATTTTTTTAAATCAGTGAACTTAAATGAAATAAAATAAAAGCAGTAGCTGTTAGCACTTCTGTGTACTGTACCTTAGGTACTGTAGTCGGCCAAGTATTTGAGAAGAACACAAAAGCTGAAAACTCTGCATATACAACATACTGTGAAATAAACTTCACGCTTTCAGTACTGTAGCATTAGTTTGATTGCAGAAACTCTGTGTGCGGTTATTTGTTAAATCACTGTTCAGCAGATCACAACTGAGCTCCTCCCAGTTTTAAAACTGACTGGAGCTCTTATTAAACAACTTGGATCACCATTGTAACAACCGTGCTTGGAGCAGTTTATTTCAACTTCTGAACTTTTGCTACCTAAGTTAAACTGTTCTGGCTAATAACAATAATAAAGATTTAAAAAAAAACATACAATCAAACTTGGGTGGCACTAAATAGCCTGAATGAGGCCAAGTCCTGCTTTAACAGAATTAAAGTGCAGGTCATTAGGGAATGAGAATGCAACTCTGTCAGAAGAGACAACCCTAAAATGCAAGGGTTCATGGGTACAACGAGGAAAGAAATGATATATGTCATCCAACAGCCACTTATAGTTAAAGAAACTAAAATATCAAAATAAAGTTGGTTTGATTCTTCACATTTAGCTATGTTTGTGTTTCCATGGAATTAACTCTGGGGGGGGAAATATATATATATGTACACTATAGTCCTATTAGTTATTGGCCAAAACATTTTTTAATTTTATAAGGGCTTGGACAAATAATCACATCAATATAATGCAATACGTTCTCCTGTGATACTAAAGTGGCTTTTTTCACCTGCCTTTATTTTAACTCTTAAACTGTTTCACCCTCTGGCAGTTGAACTTTATGCCAGTTTATGGCTGTTTGACTTTCAAATGATGGCACATGCTCCAGCTCCACATACTTTGTTACACTGTTTGTTGTCTATAAAACTAAAAATGTTGTCAATACAGTAAAGGATTTTTGTGTTTTTGCAGATTTAAGGAGTATGTTTTCCTGTCTTGGTGATGTATCCCAGATGTTTGTCTAACAATGGTGATGATACCAAAGTAATGTGGGAAATTCACCATGATAGTTAATGCTCTACATAATGATTCTCAAATCCAGTTGTGATGTTCAGCTGCATAACAGTCTGGTCCCGACACAGTCATGGATTCCTTCAGTAGCTCCGTTCAGTAAATGCCACTTGTTGATGCTGCAACTGGGGTCACAGCAGGGCAAATGTCACTGTCCGTCTCTACAAAGAACCATCGTCCAGCTGCTCGTCTTGAAAAGGGTAGCTGAGTGCAGGAGGAAAGCCCTGACTCCGAGGCTGTTCATCAAACAACATCAAATCCTCCATATCTTTCCCTTTGTACCTACGTCTGCAGATCTTAACTGTCACTTTTCGCCCCTGAAAGGCTTTTAGGGCTTCTTTGGAAGCCATGGCTCTGGCAGCAGCCTCATCCCGTCCATATCCTGTGCCCATGTAGACAGTCTGACAGCGAATTTCACACACGTGGCCTTCCTTCTGCGTGCGGCCTGCGGGAAGGCCTGTGATGTCCTTCAGTGGCACAAACACACAGGTCAGGGTCTGTTTACATGATTCTACACAGCTGCGAAGAATTTCAAAATGGTCTAGGTTGGGACCAAAACCCCCTGCCGACACCAACTTCCATGCCACTGCCTTGTAGAGGCGGTTGAAGAAGGGCTGGTGCTCTGCTGGAGCTTGTGGAGGAGGTCCTGCTTTCTGACTCACTGGCCGTGTGGCTGTCCTCATAGCAGGTCGACTGTCGAGCTCATTAGGTCCACATTTAGCTCTTTTCACACAGCTGTCAGTATCGCCCTCTGCAAGTGATGACACAACAGGCAGGACAATGTTGACTGCATTTAATGAGGAAACAGACTACAGCCTCAGGTGTGGGTGTGTTAAGAAAAAAAACCTGCGTGTAGGTAATTACTCTGATACCCTGCTGTAGTAGAAAATGTTGGTGACTATAACATAATGAGCTACAGAATTTGTTGGAGTCCTTCCCACCATCTATTCATAGACGGTAAGCAGTCACATCTCTTATGGAGGTCATTTGAGGTAAACAGAAAAATATATATATATATTTTTTTTAATCTCAGCTCTTCATTGGATTCATTATATTCCCTATAGCCCTAAAACAAAAGGTAAACTTGTATGGCAAAAATAAAGTGATATGGTTCAAGAGGTAAACTAACTTACTTACTTAAACTTACAGGACAAAAATAAGAACACACCAATACTTCTATTTATCCTGTAGGTTGCTTATGATAATTTATATGCACTTGAAAAAACATCAAAGGTGGAATAACCAAATATCCCTATATTCATAACTAAACATAGATTATGAATAACACAAGATTTTGTGGATGACTGTGCTTTTAAGAGAGATATTTAGAACCTCTATTTTTGAAGCCTTAGCTTCAACAGTGATGGTGTTTGATTGCATTATATTAACAAGTATCTCTAATAATTTGTCCACCCTATTTAATACACACAGTATTTTACATCTTAAAACAATTATATTAAATACAACACCATAATGCTTACCGCAGTATCATTTATAGATTTTTTTTTCACTCTGTGTATCTCCACACAAACAACAATTATAAAATAATGGTAGTGTGGACATATTGTGTCAATAAAAACACCCAGTTGTTTTTGTCATATTTTGTCAACCTGAAATAATTCTGGTAAACTTAAAAAAAATTATCAAAAAGGTGCAGTGCATTACCAGCTGTGGCACTCCGCTTTCCTTTGGACATGACTTCATCTTTTCTGGTTTTGTGGACTGGAGCATCTTGGACAACTATCCCCTCACCCATCTCCTTGATTTTTTCCATTACAGCCTGTGGATAGCTGAGGAGGATGAGGAGAACAACAAGTCATTTCCTCATCCGAGGGCCTCGATCTTTGTTTTCTGGTGTGTGTGTGTGTGTGTGTGTATGTGTGTGTGTGTGAGATACCTGCAACCGAGGAAAATGTGATTGGCCCAAACCATGGACAGAGAGAGCAGCCTGTCCAGACTGCTACTGGAGACTCCTGGTTCCACTGTGGGGAAAGCCTCCATGTTTCTCAAGATAAACTCCCTCCGAGCGAACCACTGCTTGTTGCTCTCACAGTAGCCCCTGAAAGTGTCGACCCACTGAGCCAGCTGCGGGTTCTGGCCCAGGTACTCTGAAACTATGTCCTCTCCGCTCCTCTCCTCCGCCATCCCTGCAACAACAAACACTGGACATTAGAGGAACTGAAAGCCCACACTTGCTCATTAATTTTCTGTGGCATCTAAGTGAGTGCAGCTAGCTTGAATAGGGCTAACTAAGCTAAACAAGTCTGCATAAGACTTGATACGGAGATTAATCTACAACTCAGCGTGTTAGAATGCATACAGCTGTGTTTTGTTGCCTGGTTATAGCCTAGTTAAGCTAACAGATAAATGTTTCCAGAGAGAATCTGACTTTAGCAACTAACGTTAAGTTAAGCTAAACGGCTAGCCGAGGAACATCAGCTGAACCAGAGACCAAGCTAATATTAACAACTTGCTATCAAGCTTAATAATAACAATAATGTCAGTAACCGTCTGTATGAAGTCACCTTTTTATCTAGTAACATACCAAGCTTTCTGTTGCGAGGTGTTGCTAGCTAGCTACATGACCGAATGATGACGTATAATTGACTTTTTGCGCTAGGAAATACATTTCCCAGAAGCACCGTGCTGGCTACCGTTACCATGCTAAATTCTCGCTTACTTCACATGTACGCAAAACTCCCGAGCAGCAACGGGGCGTTTGCTATAGTGTCTTGCCGAACAATAATACTTTTAATCTAGTGAAAATCAAAGTAAACTGTAAGCGAGAAAGAACGGACCGTTGGCTATCCACCTGCATGCGCATCCATATCCCGTGATGCTTCGTGTCGTTACGTTTTCAGCCTGCGACAGCTCGGGCGGCAGTTTTGGCGTCTGAATGATAAACTTAGCGCTGTATTTCAATTTCTATGTATTCAGGCTAAATTAAAATGATCCACGAGCTGTTGCTTGCGTTAAGCGGATACCCGGGGACGATTTTCACGTGGAACAAACGGACAGGTCTGCAGGTAAAACGGAAACACGGTGCAGCTCCATGATACAGCAGCGTTTCATGCTAGCGTTAATAAATTTTGTACTTGAATTATATAAACATGATATTTATTTATCTTTTCACAGGCCAGTCATGTTGAGGTGATACTATTGTCTTTGCATTCTAGTAACGTTTACATTAAAAGAAGGAATGGCAAGGTTTAAACTCAGCAAGTAAAGATGATATTTGAATTCACAATGTAATACGAAGGAAATATTAACAGTTCCAGGCATGTCACGTCTCTCACCAGCTTCAGTTATATATTAAGTTTACAGTTTATTAGATACACCTAGCTAAAACTAACGCAGTCTAATATAATTTTGGAGGGTGTAGTTGTGATGCTTGTATGCTGTTACAAGGACAGATGTTTCCGTTAATCTGTATAATGTAATATAATTCAGCAGACCCACACACGACATCCTCGAGAACTGTCACACACCTCTGTATAACAATGTCAGCACAAACTGAACAGTTTTACCTTCACGAAGGAGGATTTACTGCAGGACTGTTGTATTTGACTGCTTTAGGCTTAACTAGGTTTATCTAATAAACTGCAATCAATAAACTGAGTGTGGATAAACACTTAAGCTTAAAGGTAATGATCAATAATTTCTGGATATTTTGAAGTCACTCATGTACATCTTAAAATGAGAATTCAAATCAGAGGAGTAAAATTGTAAACGATAGCTCATTTTGCTTGCATGGAACAGGACTGTTGATATATTGATTCACAGCGAGGTCCACCAATCAATACACATGCAGTCCTCACTTACACATAGTAGGTGAAACACTGTCATTTTACTGGATTGAACCTGATGAAACTTCTATAGGGTGATGTCAGAGGAAGAATTCTTTGGGCTTGTCCATCACAGTAACTTTTGTTTATTAAAAGCACACAGTGTTTCTTTGCGAACATCAACCAAATTGTTTCACCCATAGGTGTCCCAGGACCTGCCCTTCCTTCACCCCAGTGAGACCAGTGTCCTCAACCGTCTCTGTAAACTGGGCTCTGACTACATACGCTTTACAGAGTTCATAGAACAACACATTGGCCATGTCCATCAACAAGTGAGTCCCACAGGCCTACATGATAACATCTGAACACATTTAAACCATAAACTCTCAGTTCCATTGTATTTTCCTGACAGTATTTGGCTCAATGAATAAAATGTAAATGCAAGTAATGTGCATTATTTGCTCTGTAGGAGCATCACACGAATCAGTCCAACCAGACTGGACTTCATGGGATTTACCTGCGGGCTTTCTGCACAGGCCTGGACTCTATGCTGCAGCCATACAGACAGACCCTGCTTGACCTCGAACAAGAGGTAAAATGATGACACAGCCATCAGCAATGTGCGATGAAGCATGAGAGAGGATGCTCATTTAACTTGTGTGTATGTTTCAGTTCCTTGGGGATCCACATCTGACGATATCCCATGTGAATTATAAGCTTGATCAGGTATAATTGAATTAATTAAAATACCTAAGGAGATTATACTGTGATTGTAGTCTCAGTTGGAAGTATTTCTACAGTTAAACGTTTCTATTTGTTTTAACATGTTACTTTTTCCTCTCTCAAGTTCCAGTTGCTGTTTCCATCTGTGATGGTGGTGGTAGAGACTATAAAATCACAAAAGGTAAAGAATTGTTAATTATAGGTGGTGTAAAGTGCCTAGTTCTCACATGATTGGGAAGAGATTTCATCAGACAAGTTCATATAACAACAAGGTACCACAGTAATTCCAGCTGAATGCTTCTCCCTAATGACTTAAAATAACTGAAGTGTTTTATCGTAGCATCCAGAAAGCAATTTTCAAAAATTGGAGAGTAGCTCATTCATCCCTCAGTTTTTATTTTATATTTTTTGTTTTATGCAAACTAAATGAACAAAAAGACTGAAACATAACCTTCAGTGAAAGCTGGGATGGCACTGTGGCAGTGCTTTGGAGGACATAACCAGGAAACTAGATCTACTAATCTACAGTAACAGCTGACAGGTTTTGCTCCCTGTTTTGTGAGTGTTGCTTTAGATCCATGGCTGTCAGATCCTGGAGACGGTGTACAAGCACAGCTGTGGGGGGCTTCCTCCTGTTCGCATGGCCTTAGAAAAGTAAGTCCGTTCCCTTGTGTTACTGATACAGAGACACCAGGTAATCCTTTTTTGTTAGATGTATAGGTGGAGGACTTTTAAAAAATTGTTTTTTGTTTGTTTTGTTTTTCATGTAATATGGGTTGCCATGAGGCGTAGGTGTTTTCAAGTCAGTTGATGCCTATTTGACACTTGAAGGCACGCTTTATGTTTAGATGTGTGCATTTGTGTTAAGATTACATACAGTTTTATCTCAGTTGTCGATAAAATTGTGTGATACAAGACATTCCTTCCCTTTGCCCTCGGTCTTGACCAGAGTTTACGTTAGCAGCATATGTCGACGTTTAGCCAGTATCATCTGTAGTTACAGTATTAATTATTTTCACGTTTTTGGGTTAGGGTGAGGGGGCTAATCTACCACTGCCTCAATCAGTTACTTTGTTTCTGTTATTGTGGGACTCTCAGTGGTGCACTGACTTCATATCATCTCTTTATGACTAACTGTGTCACATTCTGCAGGATTCTTGCAGTGTGCCATGGTGTGATGTACAAGCAGCTAGCAGCTTGGATGTTACATGGATTACTGTTGGACCAAAGCGAGGAGTTTTTCGTGAAGCAGGGGCCCAGTGCTGGAGGAGCTGCTGCCAACCAGGATGAGGAAGAGGAGGACCTGGGACTGGGAGGCTTGAGTGGGAAACAACTCCGAGAACTTCAGGACCTGGTGAGAACTTGAATCAGACACACAGACCCACATCTAACACTGGACAAGAGCTCAGGGCTCAGAGTCTCATTTATGTCTTTTTATGTTGTGCAGAGGCTGATCGAGGAGGAGAACATGCTGGCTCCATCTCTGCAGCAGTTCTCTCTGCGAACAGAGATGCTGCCTTCTTACATTCCCATCCGAGTTGCTGAGAAAATCCTCTTTGTGGGAGAATCTGTCCAGATGTTTGAAAACCACAACCACAGCCCATCTAGAGCTGGTATTGTTCTGTAATATAGTGAAATCATGTACCAGCATAATTTCTTTTTGTCAACAAAATAATAAAACATGTTATTGTTTTGTTTATTTGAGGCTCCATACTGAAACACCAGGAGGACATGTTTGCTGCTGAGTTGCACAAACTCAAACAGCAGCCTCTTTTCAGCCTGGTGGATTTTGAAAATCTCATTGATCGCATCAGGAGCACAGTGGCAGAGGTGAGCTCATGTAGCACTGCGTTATTTTCTTCTCTCAACTAAATGCCTTTTAAAGTAAGCTGCCACACTCAATGTGACTAAATGAAATCCTCAAAATCTCATCGACTTGCAGCATCTCTGGACTTTAATGGTGGAGGAATCAGATCTGCTTGAACAGCTCAAGGTTTGTACTCATCACACTTAGTTCTGGACCATGAATCAGAGCAAGATGAACACTGTTGATGTTTGTTTTTTCTCTCAGATCATCAAAGACTTCTACTTGCTGGGTCGTGGAGAGCTCTACCAGGTTTTTATTGACCTTGCACAGCACATGCTGAAGACGCCTCCGACAGCCGTGACAGAGCACGGTAAATGTTAATTTGTCTCATTTTATCTGTCATGTGTGAAAAAGTTTTCTTCCATGCTTTATTCTTCAGTTGTTACTTTGCACAGATTGCATGTGTAATTGATGCTTTGCTGATATTTACAGCTATAATATATTCGTGCATCAATCTAGCGTTCACACCATGCATGGTAACATAAAGATAATCTAATTTATGCTCATGCTTGCTCTGATGTAAAGGAGGTAATAAGCCCCAACTACTTAGAAGCAGTAGTGTCATGTTTTTGTCTGTACATGTTTAGTAAAAAATAGAAGTAGAGGTTAAAAAATAAGAAAAAGAAACTGCCTGCTGTTTGTGAAGTGATAAAGCAGTTTAAACATTTGCTGCTCCATTGCAACTTGTTTAAAGTATATCATGTCTCTGCATAGGCCAAAGTGTAGATGTAAAATGATGATGATAAAAAATTCCTGGATCTGCCCCTTGGACCGGAGCCACAACAAAACTGAATACGTTGCCATGCCTCCACCAAGTTTTGGTGCAACTTGGTTTAGCTCTTTTAGTTTACTTTTTAGTAATTCTGCTAACAAACAGAAAAAAACAGACCAGCAACAGACATAGGTGAAAACATAACCTCAAAATAAAAAGACTGTTACTTTTGCCTGTTCATTTCTAATGAATCTGATTGAGAGAATGCCAAGAGTACGCGAAGCTGATATCAAGCTGTTATACTTTATAATCTAAAACATATAACATATTCTGGTTTGTAAATGTCTTGCAAACATTATCTATATGATTTGGTTGCATATTCATGACTGTGCAGAACAATGTTCTTTCTCTTAAAAGGCAGTAAATCTTGTTTGGAAAAACACGGAATTGTAGGAATTAACACTGAGTGTGCAGCAACTGCTAGCTGGTAGCATCAGCAGGATATTTTAGCCTGGGTGTAGTTATTCTCTTGCTCCTTTCTGGTCCTTTCACAATTGATCTGTTCCCAACAAAATAAATGCCCTACTCATTTAACTATTGAATTAACCTACATTATGTGATATTTACCTGTTCTAATCTAAAACAATTAGCATGTGGTATAAAATATATGTGCTCTGTTTTTTCTTTGATGTATGCAAATATGTCACAAATCAAACACGTCTAGTCAGGAAAAAAAGTTTATTTGTAGTCAGGACTCTGCAACAAGTTATGGGAACACTTGGAACTAAAATAAAATGGATAAAAATAAAATGCTTTTAATGTCATGTGATTTCTGTTCCACAGATGTAAATGTGGCCTTTCAGCAGGCAGCCCATAAGGTGCTACTGGACGATGACAACCTCCTGCCTCTGCTGCACCTCACAGTCGACTACCAGGGCAAAGACAGCAAAGGTGAACAAAACTCATATGTTCATACTATAAATCGTATTTAGGAGACTGAAGGAGGAAACCTCTCGGAGATGTTGTGTTAACAGAAATGCATATGAAATCAAGGAGCCTCTTTACTTTAATGATGTTCCCTTCTGTTTGGTGTTTAGTGCCATCCAGTGGTTTAATGGTTTAATGTTGTAATAACGCAAAATTAACCCATCACCTATTTTGATAATCATTTGAGTTGTTTCTCAGGCTAAAAAGTAGAACATTGTCCAATTTAAGCTTTTCAAATGTGAGAACTTTTCTCTCTCTTCCAAAGTCACATATCTTTGGGTTCTGGGACTGTTGCTTAGACAAAATACACTATTTGAAGACATCACCTTGAGCTCAAGGAAATTGTGATGCACATCTTTTTTTGCACATAAAGGATCAATAGATTAATAATTTAATTGTAAAAAATAATCAGTGGTTTAACTGAAAATGAAAATAATCATTTTTTGCATTCCTGTTATCTGACATAATGTTGCAGCTTACACTGATCAGCCACAACATTAAAAACCACTGACAGGACCCAAAAGAGATTTTTTCATATTCATTCTGGTATTTTTGGACCCAATACTTATTTGTGTTAGGTGTAAATGTAAATTTTGGAATCAGTGCAGTATTTAACAGGAATGGTGGCAATGTAATCAAATGGTTCAATTGTCTGCCACTAAAATAGCTTATTTTTCTGAAGAGCTAAACCTTCTTTATTAGAGTATGATCCTTTTTGCTTTCTCTGTTCCAAGCTACCAGACTCCATTGACAAAAACAGTAATTTTACTTCACAGAACATGGGAGTTGCTAATCTATTTCTGCCTCAATTGGATAGTTAGTTTGTGTTACTGTGTGACTTTCAGTGATGGCAGAAGTATTCAGATCCTTTAAATAAGTAAAGCTACCACATGATAACGCAAACAAACTGATTGAGGCAGAGGTAGGTAAAAAATACTGCTTTCTTCAATGGAGTCTGGTAGTGATATAGCCATTAATTTATCCTTTAATGGTTATTATGCCTGTTTTTTCAGAGGGGTCAGGCCCCAGAGACGGAGCCACTCCCCCACAGGACACCTCTCCTCGTGAAGTCCCTCCCACAGGCTGGGCAGCGCTCGGCCTCACCTACAAGGTCCAGTGGCCTCTGCACATCCTCTTCACCCCTGCTGTCCTGGAGAAGTGTGTTCCCATTTGGTTCTCTATTGTAGCTCTTTTGATAGCTCTTTTTTGCATTGTACAGCTGCTGAACATACTCTCCTCCTGTTTGTTCCTCTCCTTGTGTGTGGTCAGATACAACGTTGTGTTCAGGTACCTGCTGAGTGTTCGGCGGGTGCAGTCGCAGCTGCAGCACTGCTGGGCTCTACAGATGCAGAGGAAACACCTCAAGTCCAGCCAGACAGATGCTGTGAAATGGAGACTACGCAACCACATGGCGTTCTTGATCGACAACCTGCAGTACTATTTGCAGGTGATAATATCCATATCCAGTTTGTGCCTCTCAAGTAATTTTTATTACATTCAAGTCACAGCATCAGTTTTGTCGGGTGATCTGTCAGTGATTAAAAATTTTGTTTAACAACCCCGGGGACACAATGCCTGTCTTAGGTGCTACTGCTAGTCCCGTCTTTCTACACCAAGTATGCCAAGATAATGGCCATCAATAATAGAATAACATGATTTCAATTTATTAGAAACACACACACACACAGACAGAGAGAACCTGAAAACCACCACCCCTTCAGTGACAGTCAAAGTTGAGGGTTATATGTAATGTTGCTGGAACGATGTCAACAGATCTTTGCCCTCTCTGTTTTTGCTGGGAGTTGACGGTCACTGATCCAATTATATCTTTACTTCAGGAATGTGTGTGTACTTCAATTTTAGCATGTTAACTTTGAAAGACAGTGTTACATCCAGTTGTTTGTCTTCAGGTGGACGTCCTGGAGTCTCAGTTCTCTCAGCTGCTGCAGCAGATCAACTCTACCAGAGACTTTGAGAGCATCAGACTGGCCCACGACCATTTTCTCAGTAACCTGCTCGCCCAGTCCTTCATCCTCCTCAAGCCGGTATAAATCATGACAGCAAATTATGTTGTCGTATGCTAAAAGTCAGACTGAGACTGTTTACTCACTACATGCGTTTTTGTAAATGCTTCCATCCTCAGGTATTCCACTGTCTGAATGAAATCCTGGAGCTGTGTCATAATTTCTGCTCACTGGTCAGTCAGACTGTGGCATCTCTAGACGAGAGGGGAACTGCTCAGCTGGACATACTGGTCAAGGTACAGTCACTTACCTCCTTATTACCTCCTTACGAGTCTGTTAGTAACTTTAGCTCAAAGAATTGAAATCTTTAAAAACTACCTCTTCAGCCTGACTTTTGATTAAGTATGGTTTGTAGACATCACTTTTATTTATTTATTGTCAAGCTTTTATTTAATTCTACTTTATTATTATTGTTATTAAAGCTTTTGAATGTATTTTACTATCATGTCAAATAACATTTGATTGATTGATGGACTATAACACTTTCTTATTCCAGGGCTTCAGACGGCAGTCCTCCTTACTGTTCAAAATCCTTTCAAGTGTGAGGAATCATCAGATAAACTCTGACCTGGCTCAGCTGTTACTGCGACTTGACTACAACAAGTACTATACACAGGCTGGAGGAACCCTGGGCAGGTAGGACACACATGCACCTATAGCTTTTTACTTTAAAAAAAATATATATATATAAAATAAAATTTAACATGATCCACAAAATAATGCAACAATTATTAGAACGCACTAATTTCACAGTGGTTAAAGGGTAACTCCAGTATTTTTTTAACATAGGCCTATATTCCCATGTTTTTGGATATAAATGATTGATAGGGACAAAAATCTTTGGAACTGGTGCAGTATTGATCAGGAGTGGTGTGGCTGGAACCATTAGCAGCTGCTGCAGTGTAATCCAATGGGCATTTGTCCAGGCCAAAGTATATCCTGCTTATTTTTGCCACTGACAGGCTCAGATTGTTATTGTCTGACAACATTATGGGTAGGATTCCTACAGAGAGAGACCTTTTTAATCAAAGAGTAAGATCCATTTTGTTTAACCAAACCCTCACTATATATCGCTTCCAGACTCCACTGATAAAAACAGTAATTTTACTGAGCAGAACATGGGAGTTGCTTGGATGCTGCTGCCTTGATCGCTTAGTTACCAGGTATACCGTTCTTGCTCGAAGCTGCACCAATTCCAAAGATTTTTGTCCTTATCAGTCATTTACATGCAAAAACATGAGCAAGGAAGGCTCAGAGTTATCCTTTAACATCCTAAATTTCTTAACCCAAGTAAAAGTTCAAATTTCTTTCTTTTCAGCGTTTAAGAAGAGCAAAAAGGATTAAGGTTTGAAGATAATGTCCATCTACACTAAATTCTCACACTGGACAGAAGAAAATATTGTACATAGCTCACATCAGTCCTTTGCCAAAATACTGTTTATGTGGCATTCCTGTTAAAATTATCTTCAGGATTAGTTCACCCAAAATCAGAAAATCCTATTTTCAGACTCATTTCTAATGGCATCTAGCTGTGTGGAGAGCTTTTCTTTAATTTGCAAAGATGATCAAATATGTGCCTTAGAAACTTCTGCCATCACGTCAGTATAACAGGAGGATTGGAGAACAGCCAGAATCAGAAAATAAAAAAAAAGTCATTTGTTTTTCAGAAATTAGTAACTTTTCTAAAAGTGAGCTTACACCTAAATTGATCAGGCTAATTAAAGCTGAGGTTTAAAAACAGTTTGTAAATAACAGTTTATGTAGAACAGATTATTTACAGGAACAGTTTAACATTTTGGGAAATGTGCATTTGCTTTGTAGTCAAAACTTGAAAAGACACAGTCGATACAAATCTCATATCTGTCTGTATATGAAGCTAACTCAACAACAAAGTGAATAAGTAGACCTAGAGTCAGTCTTAATTAAACCTACTTTATGAAACAAATGTCAGGATATCAGCAAAGACAAGCTGCTACCTCTGCTGCTATTGTATTTTTCAATTCTGTTAACATTACATATGAAATTCCATTCACTTCCACTGTTTTCTGATCAGGCAGAAATCTGAGACACATCTTAACACAAACCCAACACTATCTGCAAGGTGAGATGCCACTAGATTTAAAGAGGAATATGTTTTTGTAGTTTGGATGATCTTATTCTTCGATTATAGAACAAGCTTCTTGTATAAACTGTAAATACTAAAACCGTGCTGCGTGTACCATTGTCTCTTGAGAAAATAAACTTAAATCTGTTAAAATGAAACCAGGGTCACAATTTATTATCCCATAAAAACAGACAGGATAGAGTTATATACAGCAGAGGCATGCAACAGATCTAATGTTGAACACTGAACATGGTCAAAGGCGTTTTGCACGTGGAATCAGATTATGAGGAGTAGTCGTGGCGATACTGAGGCTTACTGTGGAAACCCAGGCGCTCCCCACAGATGACACTCTGAATGAGCCATTCAGGAGACACCAGTGGGACTTCCTGTGATGTCACATTTTTCTCTACCAATGGCGGACAGGCATGGTCTGTCACCACAACGTCATACTTGCCAGCAGGAATGTCTGTAGACAAAGGTAAAAACAAACTCTCGATTATAAAGAAGTTACAGGATAATATTTTGACGATGCTCGTTACTTTGGACATCATGTTACGTATTCTGTACCTGAACTGTCCTTGTCTCCCTGGAAGTGTCGGACAGAGGAAGCTCCACCCATGGTGATTAGCTGGGCCCAGAGCTCCACTGGCTTCTCAAACACCAGAAGGACCCGCAGGGCTTTGAATGGACTGCAGCGAGGATGCCTGATTGGAAAGCAGAAAAATGTCACCTTTGATTCTGCGAGGATGGAAGAAAAGTAAGTGGCCACGGTATGTGCATTACTATCCTTAAAGGGTAACTGTTATTTTTGAACCTGGGTCTTCTTTTCCCATGTTTTTGCATGTTAATGACAGATAGGGACAAGTTTGTTTGGTGCAGTATTGAGCAAGAGCAGTGTACCTGGCGATCATGAGCAGCTGCTGCAATGTAATCCAATGGGCATTTGTCCATATCAAAGTAAGTGCTTGTTTTTACCACTGACAGGCTCTGATTTTTATTGTGTCTGACAACATTATGGATAGGATTCCTACAGAGTTTGACTTTTTTATTAAAGAGTAAGATCCTTTTTGTTTAACCAGAAACATTGCTATATGTCACTACCAGACTCCATTATTTTCCATTATAATCTATAATTTTTTGCACTTTATTGAGTAGTGAATGAGGGAATGATTTCAGACACAGAGATGGTATCACCAGATGTTTCTTATTGTGCGATAAGCACAAGAATCCTTGCCACCCTCACACCTTCTAACATAGCCATTAATCTTTGTCAGTCAGAGATATTGGTACTGCTTCATCTGTGGTTGTCAACGGTAACATTACAACTGCACCACCCATTTTAATTTGATCTCTCAGCTGGACACTGGGTGCAGGCCTAACAAAGGGGGGGTGTTCCATTTCCTGTTTGAGACCATCTCCATTTCTCATTATAAAGAATTTCTGCCTTGCGGTTGTATGCTTTTGCCAACCAGTCCAGTTGCAGTTAATTAGTGTGTGAATTATCTTGGCCAAAAATGTGTTTTGTGAGGTCACAGTGACTTTGACCTATGACCACCAAAATCTAATCATTTGACCTTTGAGGGAATCTTTTGAAATTTGGCACAAATGTTCTCTTGACTCAAACATGAACTGGTAATTGTAGCCCTTTTCTTAAAGAGCAACAGTTTATAATAAGAAATGGATGAGGTAGTCTCAAACAGGAAATGGTATCGCTCTCTTTTTCAGGCCTGCACTCAGTGTGCAGCTGAGAGATCAAATTTGTTTTTGTGCTTGCTGCACAAAAAGAAACAGCTGGTGACACCATCTCTGTATCTGAAACCATTCTCTCATTCACTACTCAATAAGGTATTTTAACCTGAGCCTTATTTCCTCACGTTTTTAGGTGTAAATGATAGATAAGGAGGATAAATTCAGTGCAGTTTAGAGCAGGAACAGCATACCTGGCAACCGCAAACAGCTGCTACAATGTGCAATGCACATCTGTCCATGTCAAAGTACGTCGTGGCATACTTTGAGGCAGGCAACTGCAACGTTTGTTGACATTGCAGCAGCTGTTCACAGTGGCAGTGTTCACCATTGGTGAGGATTTCCGCACCAGTTTCAAAAACGTTTGTCCCTATCAACCATTTACACCCAAAAACATGGGAGAATAAAGTAAAAACAGTTGCCTCACTTTGCTACTCCAATTTCATGATAATACATGAGAGGTAAAAACTGGGGCTAGACCTAATCTGCCTATAATCCATCAAGTGAAATCCAAAGAATAAAAAGCAATACAAGATTAGACTTCATCTTACCATTCTACAGTGGTGTCATCTGGTCCCACACCAGCAGGCAGCAGGTAATTCCTGTAGTTGAGCAGCTTGTTCTCTTTGCAGCAGTCTCGCACCCATAAATGTGACACACACGGCACACCGCTGGCCAAACACAGCAAGTACTTTCTGGTACGGCAGTGCTGGTCCGCAATGAGTAGGCTCTGGTAGGCTGCCTTACACTGAAGAGAAAAAGAATAAGGAGTGGAGGGCTGAGCAAGAACCTGCATTATTCACACTGTATTGTAGCTTGAGCTGTGAGTGTATTTATCACCATGAAGACAATATACATAAAAAGCTAGATTAATATATAAACAAATCTGTCCTCAATTATGTGTGGAAAAACAAATATGATAAAACAAGACTAGGTAAGAGTATTATGTATACACAGCATTAATTAAAAGGCATTAAATATAATGATATATAATGATGAATGAAAAAACAACTACAGTGTCTTAGTATTCTCCAATTTCCACAGCCTGTGTGTGACAGAAGCAGCTAACACAGGAGGAAGGAGTTTCTGAATTCCTCTAATTCATGTCGCAAAAGCTTGAATGAAGAAAACTAGATGATTATCTATAAGTTATTTACAGCCAGAATCATTTACAGTTATAAATATTTTATGTAATAATACTAACTTTTTAATTTAATTTACTTAAAGTTGGATTTGCTTTAAATTATGGTGTTAATAAGTGCTTACCTGTTCTTCATTGAAGTCAGGCAGGATGAAGCCTCCACCGGCCTGCAGCTGGGACTCTGTGTATGCTTTGTTGTATGGGCCTGTCTGGATTAAATCTGTTGGGGTGGGGTATTATATTAATTACTGATTTTACAATAATTAGGCTTGAGCTGATTCAGCATGCTGCAGCTGGGGCACACTGTAGCATTTGTCATTTTCAGTCACTGTCTGCCTCACCTTCCTCATCCTCAGCACTGAGCTGGTTGGTCAGCCGGTCGGTCTCCGATGAGGCTGTCAGCATGAACGCGAAGCCCATGAAGAGAGACGTGTTCTGGGGCAGTGGACCATGAGTGTCTGCCACATCACAAGACGACTGACCAGGGACATCTGTGCCACTGCCGGAGGTGTTGCACACACCGACCTGCTGAGCTGTGGACAGAAATACAGGTACATGCTGAAGTAGAAAAGACAGAAACCATAGGAATCAGATCAAAGAAAAGTCTTTTAAAGAATCGGTTCACCCAAAATACAAATAAAACCTATTTTCTCACTTTAAGCTTTATCTAGACAGATAATTTTTTATTTTATCTGCCAATGTTTCAAGATACCATCGCTGAGATTTCTGAAATACTGAGAGAATTCACCAGAGCAATAGGGGCACTGTTTTTCTGGGAGAGATTGTTTGCTGTAGAATTGTCTCAATGAGAGAGAAAATGTTTTTTTTGTGATTTGGCTGAACCATTTAACCATCAAACATATACTGAAACTAGGTGGATTAAAATAATTCTTAAAGCAAATACACCGGTGAAATACACCTTGCATCTTCCCTCCACCTGTGGACCAACACCATGGTGACACTGGTAGCACATTATTAATCAATTACCAAATCAGCCTCAGCAGCAGCCAGCAAACAGCAGCAGAGGATGGACACAGGCCATATGGAGGTCAAAATATCTTCGTTATGCTCAGTGCAAAAATCACATATTTTTGAGTCCATGTAATACATGAATAAAAACAATTCATATAGTAGATTACTGTATCAAATTGCTTATAATATTGTTATAATTGAGTGAAGATAAAAAACAATATTTAAAAAGCACCATGACATCTAATGTTAAAAAGAAAAAAACAACAACATTAAAATCATTTTTGCTAAAATAACTTTTCTAAAAACCATTAAAAAAAATTTTAAATCAAAGGCTATTTCACCTACAAAGTACATACATTGAGGACTAATTAAAACTTTGAGTATTTTACATCAAAGTCCATCTACTTTATATTAAAAATCTAAAACTGATTCAAGGCGTTGCTGATAACTGGTTTTGGTGACCGGGTCTCTGTACCAGCTCTGGCTCCCGAACCCCTGCGGCCTCTCTTTGGCGGCGTCCTGTCGTCCTCAGAGGTCGTCCTCAACTTCCTCTTGCCAGAGGGGCCGGGAGTGCGGGGGCTGCTGGAGGAGCTGCGGTTGGGAGTGTTCTGAGCTCCAGGGGTTATTCTGCGCCTCCTCTTCCCCTCAACCAGGTTATCTTGGGAAAATAACAAGACCACATATCAATAAGGATCCACGTGTATAACTGAGCACTGAAATCAAGGACAAGGAGTGAGTAATTTGTGTCCAAATTAATGTAGTTGCTGCATTTTGCTACTCTGTCACTAACTGATAAAAAATATAATACAAAATAACACCCAGTGTTCAGTATCATCTGTATGTTTTTTTTTCTTTTTAATAACATACACAGTGCCCAAAAAAGATTAAAAAATATATTCTATCATTTAGTAGAAGATTTTGCACAAATTTGTCTACAGACATTGTGGTTCCCAGAGGATAAAGCTTGCAGACTGCAGAGTGAGTTTTCCTTTAGACCCACCATGACGTTAACATTTGTGTTTAACAAATATCTCAACAATGGATGAACCGCCTCAGTACTTTTGTTTTACCACTAGATTCCAGCAAAACTAATTACATTCCCATCAGCCTCAGCTGTACTTTAAACTTAGTGATAATTAATAAATGTCAGCAGTCTAACTAGAGCCAGAACAACTGGATGATTAATCCATTAGTTGACAATACAAATGATTTCAGAGAAAAAGAAATTGAAAAAATATAATCTGCTCATTAATCAATAATCAAAATAACCATTAGTTGTAATCCTAATACTAACACAAAAAATGAATATAGCTCAGGATCTTTTTTTAAATCAACACTGAACCTTCACATCATTAGAATAATGAGCATGTCTCTGACAAACATTCAAAGTATGTCACAGACCCACTAGCATGGCTGTAGACTCTTAGTCTTGTTAATATTAAATCTAATTCAGTGCTGTGAGTAGTCCTACCCAGACTGATGTCAGAGGCCTTGGCCAGGGGAGTGGAGGGCTCATAGGGCCCAAGGCTGTGCTGCTCCCTCAGCTTGTTTCCCTGCTCCAGAGAAAGAATGACTGAGGTCCTGTTGTACCACTGCCTCTGGCCCTCCCTCTCCACACTGTAGAACAGCTCCTGGCCCTCTGTTTTATGGCCCCTCACAACACCTGCATACATGAGACAGAAGACTCTTCACATTTCAATTAAGAAACTACTGACAGATAAAATAGTCAGACAGGAGAGTCTGTTTTCATCTAATCCAATCAATAGTGCCCTTCCCATGGTCTCTAAATGGTCCTGATGAACAACCTGAATATGATCAGTGGAATATCAGTGATCAGCAGTAAGACAAAATCTGTATTTTCTCTAAGCCCAGAGGTTGTTATGACCTCCCTCCCTTACCTATGCTGAAATACTCGTCCTCTAGCAGAGCAGTGACCTCCGTCTCCAGGGGAATGGGGTCACACAGCAGGATGTCCTTCCCCACCACCTCGCACTCATAGCCATCATCAAATCGCAGGCGGAATCTCCCCTCCCCAGCGTCTTTGATAATGCGGCCTGAGTAGAAGTAGCCATTAGACGACCACTTGGCCACCACCCGCAGGCCGACAAAGCTGCTGCCGGCCAAGCTCGCCTCCTCCGGCGATGACCTGAGGGAGTCGGAGTGACTGGGGAGCTCTGCATCTGTGGGGCTGATGGGGAGGCGTGGGGGGAGCATGCGGGTGAAGAGCTCATCCTCTGAGGAGGACTGTGGCTGGCCATGAGCACCAAGTCTCTGCAATGAGCCAGCACCACCTCCCCTTAAAGAGAAACACAGGGTCTGATCAGATTACAGGCAACATACTGATTTACATGGCTCCTGTTGTATTTTGCTTTTTTCAACAGAAGCATTCCTGGGCAATGTCTCATAAGTGGAATGGTTCTCTATTGGCTGCCTTGACTAAATTAGTTTTATGTTATCCAATCCCAAGCATTTGTACTAAAAAAGCCTTCACTCACATATAATACCCTTAGAATCTGTTAAAAAGATTTGTTTGTGTCATCTGCAAGGAGTTCAGACTTTCAATACACTGAATAAATATTATTGAGCTGAACAAAACACCATGGTTGTGCTGATAGAAAATGTTTGCTTTGTCGAATATTTCAAAGGTGATACAAGACACATTTTAATATTTAAATGCAATTTCACAAAATCGTGAAAACAAGAAGATTCTGTTTTCTGCACAATTAAATAAATTCTTTAAATCTACCATGTTAAACTAATATTCTACATGTCCCATATTATTTTGTGATATAACAAACCCACACTTAATAATGTGCAAAAACATATTTTAAAGCAACTTTAATAAAGCAGCAGTTAATCATTCCAGATTGACTAACTCAAACATCTGCATTTAGCAGCTTCACAGTACAAGAATCTGTTCTTGATAAAAAGTGTGTGCACATTTGCAATGTGTTTGTGTGGTTTATAGTGGAGAAAACAATAACGATACTATATGCTGCTGTATGTTAAGTACAGTGTAAGGTTTTTGATTCATAGTTAATTTTAATTTTGGAAAAAACATTTTTAAATCTGAATATTTGACTCGTCTTTTTTGACATTCACTGTGGAAATGATTGGTTGATTAATCGATTAGAAAGTCATTTATCAAGCAAAAATAACAAACATTTCCTGGTTCCAGTTTCTCTAATGAGTAAATGTGGTGCTTTTCTATGTTTTCTTATCACTGTAAACTGAAAATACTTAGGTTTGGACAGTTGGTCAGACAAAGCAAGTAATCTGAAGATGTTGCCTCAGGCAGTGGGAACTAAACAATGAGCATTTTCACTATTTTAAAACATTTAATAGACAAAAAAGATTAATAATATAATGAAAATATGTATTAGTTGCAGCTCTGAGTAAGAAAATTAGGTATCAGAAGATTAGTGAAAAGAGGAAAAGTGAAGAGTTACTAGAGGAACTTAAGGTAGTGTGGGTTCAAGCAGTTTGTTCTTGTATCTGCCGTGGTTTCTTAACACGCAGGGCGAGCCTCAGGGAGGACTCACCTGGACGGCGAGGAGCGGGATGGGGGTCGGCCCCTTCTAGCCCTTCCTCTGGGAGTCAGCGGGACGAAGGCCCGGGACCCCAGGGTGCCATAGCGTCTGTCCTTTGTGACCACTGACCCTGCCCTTTGACCCCTGTGACCCCTCTGTTGATGCCCACCTCCCCTCCTGGGACTGCAGACACACAGAGGGGACGAACGGAGCCGGTCAGGTTGCACAGGCACCGATCAGGGGACGCTCTTAAAATGAAAACTCACCCTCTTGAGGAACGAGGGTGGTCTAGTGACCCCAGATTCATGCCTAGAAGCAACCTGTACCTGAAGCAGGCAGGGATCAGTGAATCACTGAGAAATCACTGAGTGTTAGAAAGTCAAAGACGGTAGAGGAGTGACATAGGAATCAGCATGCAACTAGCAAAGACAGGTAAAGCGGAGAGACCTTACAGACAAGACTGAAGAGAAAGTGAGAATTTGACTGGCGAGGTGGAGGGGGAGGTGGTACCTGGTGGATTTGGCTCCTCGGCTGGATGGCATGATGAAGTCCGGCCTGCTGAAGCCGGTGCTGCTACTGGTTCCTCCTGAACTGTGATGCAGGCTGGAGGCCTTGGACGACAGAGAGCTGATGTCACCCAGGTCACCAGAGGTCAGGGAGCTGCTGCCTGTGCGGTACGGGGAGATGTCACTGTCCAACACGTGGCAATCCACCACTGGCTCCTCGCTCTCCTAGTAACATCAAACAAGGTCAGTGACACTCGTGTTACTAAAGCCATTCATATATATTCATATAGCCATACATATACTGAAGATGTACATTTTCAACATGAAAAACAAACTTGTATATCATATTGTAAATCTACCCAGCAATAAATGCCATAACAAAACTAGCTAACTGTTACATGAATAAACCACAGTATTATAATTTTGACCCAAAGATGGTTGTAGATGCAAAGTCAGACGATCACCAATGTTCACAAAGACCATGTCTGTCAATTTCGTAGCAATGAATTCACACTGACATGACCTTAATCATCCTACTCAGCCTGCAAAAACAAGTGCATAATTCCCTCTGAGCCTCTGAAAGAGCTTTGTCAAGTCTGACAAAAAAAAAAAACCTTGATGATGTTGTAGCCGTAGCTCACTGTAGTTGTTGTAATTGTTGACAGAAAGCTTTTGTTACAAACAGAGGCTGTGAGTCTGAAAATCGTGGGTGTTTACCAGGCAGATTCCAACAAAAGCCCAAGTTATATAGTTACATTATGGGAAATGCAGGATGTAGCATTTGGGGCTCAAACAAGTCCCCTGGTGCAGTGCTGAGCTGTAGAGCAATTTTTGGTGTAGTGGATACATAGTACTACAACATTACTGCATCACAAACCCCCAAAGACTTTCTGTATTATTGGAATTAGACCCATTCATTTCAGTATGATACAGACAGTCTACAGGAGCCGTGAGATCAAATAAATTAATCTCAGTCATTCATGGGCGTCATGGTGGTGCAGCGGTTAGCACTGTCTCCTAATGGCAAGAAGGTTCAAGCAGTAAGAAGCCACGCTGGCTGCAGCCTTTCTGAGTGGAGTCTGCATGTTCTCTCCCAGTACCTGTGGGGGTTAGGGGTCTGGCTTCCTTCCACAATCCAAAGACATGCTAGGTTAACTGACCCTTAATTGCCTGTAGGAGTGATTGTGAGCCTGAATGGTTGTTTGTCTCTATTTGTCAGTCCTGTGATAGACTATCAATGAGTGCAGGGTGAACCTCTCCCCACCCCCACTCCCTGGGACTGTTTTTGAGATCTTGATTCAACTTAATGATCCTTCTGGAGGATGCAGTTTGTGGTGATGTTACTGCTTTATGCTGGGAGGATTTACAAAGCTTAGTCTGCCCTCATTGATAAACAGTAAATACTATATAAATACAATTCAAGAGCACCACAACCTACAAACTTTAAAATGACCAGAGACCTGTCAGTCAGTCAAAGACAAAAAATCTGTTACCAAAGACTTTTATGTGATCCACCCTTTGCCATCCTCATAATACATCTGTTATGGACCGTGGTGGATCCGCACTTCCTTGATGGTGCGCATCGCAGCACCAGCGGGACGGCCACTGGTTCTTCTAAAGGACGGAGACTTGTTTCACCCTTTAAGACAAAATAGAAGAGGCTGCCCAGAAGAGTCTGCCATAGGCCTAAGCTGTACTTCCTTTTCCTCATACACCTGATCTCCGCACCCAGCATGCTGGAGAGCGCAGCCTGTGCATCAAAGCTGGTCTGTTGGGAGATCAACCATGATTTGAGTTGAGATAATAGAGGACAGAGTGATCAAAACCACTATGACGCCCTCAGAAAACCTCAACACCTAATGTTACCATTGGCTAAAAGCCTCACCCTCTTAAGAAAAATAAATAGACAAACACTAAACAACACAACACACACAACCTAGTTGTTTGTTTGAGAAGGATAAACCGTTACTGATGACAGCACCTTCCATGCCTATGGAATTTAAATGTACATACTCTAAGACACCTTGACAAAAGCTTCAACCAAATAATTTTGATGTAATGATGTAAACAGAATGACATTCTAAATGTTGAAGATGAAATGTTATGACTAACACTAATTTTATCCTTCATTACTGTATAAACAAGGTTTAAGGTACAGTAAAAAAGTGCGTTAAATGCTTCACATTAAAAGAGAAACTTAAGGACATCTAAGACTATGTTCAACCTTGATCAAACATATTAGGAATTCCTTATGATCTTTAATTTTAGTCTAATAATAAACATTTGAGTCTGTTCTCATTACCTGCAGGTGACTCTTGAAAAGTAAATTCCATATGAGACAGATAAATGTATCTAAATTAGTCTACATTAAATGAATAGATATTCATTTGTTGAAAACCTCAATTTGCTATGGTCAATTTAAAATTCCACAGGCGATATAAATGAAACTCAAGCAAAAAATGCATTAGAATGCATCAACTGTTATCTATGTTGTTAAAAGTCTTTTCACGAGACAGTAAAACTGAGATTTCTGGAGAACGAGGTGGGCCACACATGATGGTTGGTTATGTGAAAGTATTATTCGGTGTTTCAGACTATTATGTTAAGGCAATTTAATTAGCAACAACACAATAATGCGACAATACCATACCGTAATAATAATATCAATAAATTTTCAATAGGAGTATGAAAATCTAGCAAAAATTCACATACATCCCACATAATTTGTTATCTTCCAGCGTTATAGAGGATGGCGGTGGACAATGACCGACAAACCTTGTTGGACTGACTGGAGGTGATGCAAGGTCAAACGTTCGCTGGGAAACCACCTTCTGTCTGGCATCTGTCCAACTGGGTGGGAGTCTTAAAGTTCTGGCAACCATATCTTCTGCAGGCGGGGGGGTTGTTCATTGTTCTGCTGCGCGCTACAATACTTCCCGTTGTGAAGGCTCTGATTGGCTGTTAGGGAGGCTGTTGCATCCCAGCGACATGCCTGAGTTTCTCTGCAGAAAACAGCTCCCCCTGCAGAGACGCGAATGTACAGATGTGACATCAGACACATCTGGCTGACAACCAACACAACACAGTAAATGTAGAATGACTTAAATTCAGTTCTAGGCCATGTCAGAAATACAATCATCATAACATAGAATGAATCATGTTGGCCCGCTGCATGGAGAGTCCCAGATGCTCCCTGTTGAAAACTTACATGTACAAGCCAAACAGAGGTGGTACTTATGCTTTACTTCGTAATGTTTTTCAGCAGCGTGCTCTTTTAGGAGAAGTAGAGAAGCAGCCATCCATCAGGTTAATTTTCCACTTCACTGACACCACAAAATGGATGAGACAGTCCCAAATTAAGCTTCATGAGCCGACTACAAATCTTCAATGATGGAGTACCGTTTACAGAACTGCTTGTCATATGGTTTATAGCATTTGGATGGTTTATGTGACTGCAATTCTTGATACATTCAAAAGTTCTTTGAAATTTTCCGGTATTAGAACTTTCAGCAACATGGACTGTTGTTTTCACGAAGTTGAGGTTTTTGCCACATAGAACAGTAGCTGAACAGGCGATTCATTGTATAGAACTGTGTACCAACCCCACATCTGCACAACACAACTGATGGTCTCAACATACAAGAAGGCAAGAAATTCAAATGTACAAATTAATCCTGACAGCACACCTGCACCTCATGAAGTTGATTGAGAGAATGCCAGAGGTGTGCAAGCTGTCATCAGAGCGTGGCCTTGGAGAATCTAAATAAATTCATGTGTTCCTTCATGGAAGTTTTGATGTCTCTCAGTACAAAGCAGAAAAAACTGAATGAGAAACAGTCCAAACTTTGACTGGTACCGTAGATGTGCAACACTATGAAAAATTATCTTCCAGGAGTGTCGTCCTCAAACTGAAAATGTCTGGTGTAATGCCCACATTTAAAATGATTATCATGTTCTTCACTTATGACGGCAGGCAGATAAAATAATATGACTTCAAGGAAAGTTATAAACACTTTTGTTGACATAGTAATCTTTGCCCTCAGACCGAATTAAATCAAGTCCAATCTGATAAAGTACTGCTGGATGCTGAGCTCAACAAGCTGAGCCTGAGGAGTCCTTTAAATGGACACTGTATGACTGTACCCCATTCAGCTTAGTAATATTTTGTGAGAACGACAGGTATTTCACACAATTATATAATGAAACCAAATCAATCAAAAGGGTTTTGTCTATATCACTTTGTTGAGACTGACATAAAAAGCACAGCACTAACTGCAAGTAACAAGCAGATAAAAGAGACAATTCCACTGCTGGAGACATATTTTAAACAACCCCACTTTGCCAAAGGAGGACAAACCACAATTCTTTACTGCGCCATTAACGCCTCTAGGAGCATCATACAAAGTGCAAAAATAACCATCCCACCTCCAGAATTAAAAGTAGGTCTCATTATGCCTCACATTGCTGCGTATAAGCCAAAGAGACCCATTTCTGTTCATTAAAATACATTGGCAACAGGGAAAGCACCCATACTTCCAGGTCAAATGGACATGGAGGCTCCAGCAGATCAGCAGGAGAATCTCAACAGCATCCACACACATGCATGTGCAATAAATTATAACAATCAACAAATATTTTTAGCCTTTATAATGAATACCTTACATAAGCACTGCACATTTTAAATTAACAAGGCTGATCCACAAACAACAATTTTTCAACCACATGGTATATAAAAGCAACAAAACTGGGCGACATAACTGCTGTGAGGACTTACAGGCTTTTTCCTCTGTAATTTTGTAGGTCTGTTAGTATTACATGAAGTCTCACAGGATCAGATATATATACACACATATACATCTGGGGACAACATTTGGCTACAGAGTGGTGGAACCATCTGAAACTTCTGCCCCAATCTGATGCCAATAAAAACATCAGGGGGCAGGACTGAAATGACAAACTGCAAAGGAACGGAACAAAAGGTCATCAGGAGTCAGTATCTTTTCACAAACACCCAACCAGTTTTCGTAGGTACAGTTATCAGAGTGACAGAATCAAGCATAAGTGGCTTCCATGAGATACCAGAGCATTGCATCAGGAGTCACCTCACACCTCTCAGCGAGTGTGCCTACCTGACAGGTGTAGAGTTGCCTCCAGGCTGGCTGTCCTCCTCTGCCTCCTGCTGTCTGTGCACCTGCCTGACTCGACTAAACACTGACGGGCTGCTGAGACATCAAACATTGGCATTGTTAGACTTTTATTTCTAGGTACAATAACTCATTAATACAGAAGGCTGCAAGTACTAGGTGCAAAAAAAACGAGTGACAAAAACCTGAAGATGCATTAAACTGCAGCTAACAAGGGAAGTGACTGACTATGGGGTGAGACTGTAAAAAAGCTTTTAGTCTAAAAACTGTCTTCACAGCAAAATGTTAGAGAACAGAAAATCACACTCAAAAATAGATTTAAATGGGGCAAAAGATGAGCTGCAGCTTAAGCTCTGTGCAACTTACAGTGCAGGAGTTAGGGCCTTATGAATGTAGACATTTGTATTTTAATTATGAAACCCTGAACAACCATTAAGTCTATCTTTTTTAAACCTAATTACTGTTATCTGTAATAATTACTGTAAAAAATGAGTTATGCAGTTTAACCTATGAATGTGGAATGGAGTTTAGTCATGCGTATAACGTAATAACGTAAAGGCCGTACTTTGGAAAAGCGGTGCTTTGAGCTAAATGCTAACACATCTTAATGTATCATGTTAGCATGCTAACATTCGCTAATTACTGTAGCACTAAATACAAAGTACAGCTCTGGTTGATTGAAATGTCATTCGTTTTAAAAAGTAACAGGCCATAACCTATAGCAAAAATTCAAATTTTGACCAAATGAACCTAATGATGGTGCTACAGGAAAAGTCAGGGCATTACCAGAGTTAGTACAAATCATCATTGTTGTTAATTATTGGCTATATTATATGTGATTATCAATATATCTGCAGTTGGCTAAAATCAGCTGAAAATATCTTCCATGCCTATGGTGGGCTTTACTTAGGATTATGGATTTTAAAAGTTTCTTCCCTCCTACAACATGTGTGCATTGAGTGCCTGAGTGATGAAACAAGATGGTCAGAGACATTTGTAAACAGCCCAACACATCAGTGTAAGCAACACCACTCAAGAATGCCTTTGAATGGGAAGCAATAACACACTTATGAAGGAATTCAGTTAATGAGATTTAAGGGAGAGTGGCAGGTTACCTGGTTACAGCCTTGGAAACAGTGGTAACCTTGACAACAGATCCATCCTCCTCTGATAGTGCTGGCTCTGGCAGAAAAAAATAAATTACTAAGAGGGTGATGAGAGCTTGCAGCATCTCCATGGATACCATCTTGTCACTCCCAAGAAGATGCATACGCCCCGGGCTGAGCATGAACAATGGAAATGAGTGTGCAACAAGCTCTTACTCTGCAGGCTGAAGTGCTCCGAGCTGCCCTCTTCAACAGGGGTCACCAGCTTCATCCTCAAACTCAGTTTCCCGTCTCCCTTTTCCACAGTGTCCTCTCCACTTTCCCCAGATACAATGTTGCTGGCAACCATCGCCACATCTGCAGAGACATCACCCGCCATGTCTGACTTTTCAGAAAAGGAAGTGATCTCTGGATAAAAAGAAAAAAAAACTGGCATCAGATCATCTTATGCTACTTGACATTAGGTAGAGAAATTGCTGTGCAACTGAAGTTTGTCTGGCACAAGAACTCACCAATGGGAGTGCTGTGTCTCAGCGTCTGCTTCAGCTGGTTGATCAGAGGAGGTGTGGCACCAACAGCAGGGCCAATCAGCTCCCCTTCTTTGGGAAGTGTGAAGTGGAAGGAAATTTCTGTAGTAGAAAAGCAAAATTGGAATCAGATTGGATCTATTTCAGTATATTGTTCTCCTCTGGCACACGGCTTCCACTGTGTATAGCTATAGCCGGATATAGCTAAAGTATTGCACAAGAATCAAGCAGAGATTAATGAATCTCCAGAAAAATAAACATGAGTTTTTGTTTTCTTATTTCCCACCTGGACATTTATCTTGTGGACCCTTGTAGGGGTCCTGACCCCCAGGTTGAACACCACTTCTCTTACCCAAGAAGTGGCAATCACAATTTTTTGACTGTGAGATACAATGTCTGTGCCAAGCTTACCTCCTGAGCTATCACTGAGGCTCTTGTCTTTGAGTCCCTCTGGTTCAGGCCCTGCCTTCTCGGTCTGGGAGAACCTATCAGGAGCCACCTTCACCTCCTTCGCCTGAGCCTGGGACTCGTGGCCATTAGTGGAGGCGGACACTTTGCCTCTGGTTGGCTGAGAGCTGTTGGTCTTTGAGTGTGGAGTCACATCTTTCTTCAGAATCTGAGAGTCTCTCTCACTGTCTGTAACCACGATGACACTGTCTGCTCCCAGGTCTTCGCTGTCTTCCTCCATAGGCTCAGGAGACAACAGCTGGCTCTGGGAAAGAATCAGAGCCATTCCTGAAGCCCCGCCTCCCGTTGCACTCTTCTCCTCTTCCTCCTCCATCACCACCTCCTCCTCTTCTGCTTCACCCCGCTCATGTTCATCCATCATGTCTTTGTCGGTCTGGCTGTTACCAACCTTTCCACACTGCTGTGACAATGATTCTACAGACTGACTCTTTGCGGCTCCTCCTTCTCTTACATCCACAGAACTCTTCACCACATCTACAACAGATGTCTGAGAGATCATGGACTGCGAAGGTAAAGTGCACGGTGTAGTGTCTGAGGAAGTCTCCTGTACACAGCTGTTAACAGTCACATCAGAGGAACCAAACTTTGGTTGAGAACAGGACACCATGTCAGCAGAGCTCGTCTCTTTGTGGTCACATTTACCATCTTTTACATTCACATTTTTTACATTCAAAGAAGTTGCTGTCTTTTTGTGCACATCAGACTTCTGCGACAGATTGGACTGCTCAATCTCGGCATATTCGCTGCGACACTTGGGTGATTCAGCAGAGGTGGAGGCTTTCGAGCTAGTGGCAATTTGTGATTCAGAGGGGACGCCATTGCTCTCACTCCTCTGATCACGGTGTGAAATCACAGAGTCACTGGTGTCGACACCGGGCGGCTCATCCAGTTCCTCTATCTGCGTGGCCTGACTGTCCTCTTCAATCTCTTCTAAGGTCTGCTGAGCTGGGCTACTGCTCTCTGTGTTCACAGAGAGTTGCAAAGGCAAAGTGAAAGACGCTGACTCCAGCTGCTGAGACTGTGTCTCACGAGGCAATGACACCGACTTCTTATCTGACTGTTGTTGAGCCTCCTGGCTCTGTGTTGGGACGAACACGTCCTGAGAAAACCGAAAAACAACACATTATATTACAGACTTGAACTGCAATTAAAGAGAATACTTGATTATTTTAATGAACTGATTAATTGTTTGTCTAAAAAATATTTGAAAAACGTGCATGCATCCCAAAACAAAATAAATAAATAAAGAGGCTATTTGATTAAACTAAAGAGAAATGAAGTACGTACATGAGAGAACTCTGGCTGGGAGGGTAAAGAGAAAGGACGCTCCAACACAAAACCAGGGGAATTCTGCGAAACAGGCGTAGAGGCGGATGGGTGTGGCTTAGAGGTGGCCTCTGTCTCCATTGGCTGTTCTTCCCTCTCCCCTGTTTGATCTTCTGGGGGTAATGAAGTATCCATTGGTTCATCGGCACCTGATGGAGCAAACCATTTTTAGCTCTGCTCCACAGCTGACTTGCTCTCAAATTTAAATTCAGTCATTCAAATAGGTTTAGTCATTTACCATGTTCATTCACTGATCCAGTTGGTGAGCTGGGAACAATTAAAGGAGTGTTGGTAAAGTTGTCTGGGGTTGGGGCAACATAATCAACAGAGCTCCTGGAAAAAGAGGGCAAAGAGATGAAAATCACGTAATTTTGTAGGTTGTGCAATCTGTGTGGACAGATGCGTGTAGCATACAAACACTCTCGTGACTTACTGGGACAGACTTTCCTGCACTAGTGTTCCCTGTCCAGAAAGATGCAGCAGCCGCAGGTGAGCTGGTGTCGGGGTGGGGTGACCCTGCTGCTCTGGCTCAGACACTGTGCTGTCTACTGCAGCACCTGAGGGCAACACAGAGGTAACAACATGACTATAGACCAAGTTTCAACTAGACTACTGACTGGTTGTAAAAGACGGACTGACAACACTCTCCTGTTAGTTGTAACCCTTCAAAGTGCCATACAGGTTTTAGCCAATTTGCTAATTGCACATACTTCATATCTTACCACCATTCACCATTCACTTCTGTGTCATTCAGGAGCCACAGGTTATCTTTGTATGTAATTTAAAGGTCTGTCTGTTTGATGTTCATGTGCTGGTGAAAAACTTTGCAAACTAAACGCCAACTTTTTAAATGCTAGATATTACCACATTCCAATTAATTACATCCATGTTTTCTCAGTTTGTCTTCCTGATTGAATTTTCTCACAACATAAGTTTCAACTCAGCATAATTCTGTTCTGTTTGGCAAGCTTTGCGTATCAAATTCTTCATGCAAATAAAAAGAATGTCTTTATGAATGACTTGTTTGTTGCAAGTAAGAGGTTAACACTTTATTTTTGAACCAATGAAATGAAATGACCTTAGGTTAGGACTTATATTTAGTATATGTGAATTGTAGCTGAGAGGCTATGTAGATAAACACCAACGTGATCTCTCAAGTACCCATGTATGCCACATGTATGAACATACCTGTCTTGTCAGTGTCAAACAGGTCCTCCTGCGAGGATAGGATCTCACAGTCCTGCTGGTCCTGCTTGCCAGAGGCGTGGAGGCCCTGTGAGTGCAGCAGAACCTGGACACTCAGCTGCCTGCCTGACTGACCCGGAGAGTCCAATGAGCTGCTGGAGCTCACCTCAGACCTGGAGAAAGATTTTTAAAAACTGTTAAAATCAAAAAAGCATTTATATCTCAGATGAATGTAGAATCTAAAACACCAGATAGACCTGTACCTCACAGATTTGTTGTCCTGACTTGCTGAAGTCCTGCAGCTGATGTTCTGCTCTAATGGTGATGAAATGAAGATAGAAATTAGACTGACACTTTCAGCAGCTGCAAAGCCTGATGTCAGTAGGAATACTCTGATCAGGCACTGGATAACAAACTGTGGCACCCAGCAGTCATGCTGCATCCAGTGGGATTTGAAATTTATTTCTGCTCTAACCCACACACACACAGTGAGTGGTTCCTTGGAGCAGGCTGGAATTTGCTGCTTTGCCAAGGCATATTTTAGTCCTGTTTATGCTTTATTTGTGCATTATAAGCTGATGAAATCGTTATCAGAAGGCGACAAAGCCAAGCCTAAAAGAAACCAAGTTGCACTGGATCTACAGGTAGGTGACAAATTAAAATAAGGTGATTTTCACCACAAACTCCAGACCATCTTTACTGCTCCTTGTCATGAATTATGAACACCATTCCTTCAGAGGGTATTCTATCATTTGGTATTTGCATTTGATGATGCTGGTCACTGTGAAGGACACAGCATAAGTATGATTCACATTATTTTCATCAAACCACTGAGCAACCACTTGTGTCCTGTGTGAAAGTACCTGAATGTGTTAGTTTCTTTGCTCAGGATTTCTCTTTATCTGTCACCCACCATCAGACTCAAATTAAGCCTGACTGCAGCCCTTTAAATGAGGAAATCATTTGAGATGTGCAGGCTGTGTTCTCTCTAGCTATTCAAATAAGATTAGAGGACCAAATGACAATAAAAGACCAAAAGCAATAAAAAAATTAAACAAAACCCACAACATCTACAAATAAAAGTTGTAATACCCAGTTTGGTGCCTCTCTCACTGTCTGGCTGAGGGGCAGTGTCTTCCTCCTGACTGTTCACCACTTCACCACGCAGATCCTGACTCTGAGAAAGCTCGAGAAAACCAAACTGAGAGGTTCCTTCTGAAACACAGACATACAGATGTTGCTCTGCTTAGTAACATGAGCTGTAACTTTTCATTCCTCAAATGAACTGTTCTGGATGTGGATGTTATTCTTCCTTATTATGCAGGAAGATCTCCTACCTTCAGACTGAATGCAGTGTGTGGTAGAGTCAGCCCCAGAATCCATATCAGTGTCCTCTGGTGCACACCTGAAAGAACAGCAACCAGAGTGAGAACACTTAATCACTCTCTGCACCTGAGCAACAGCAATCTGAAAAAACACCTGGCCCACACATACTTTTTCTTGTTTGGAGGAGGGCAAATGTTTATAACTTGACTCTCCTCCTGCAATGCTGAACTAGGGTTGGCCACTGTGGGAATACCTAAATAAAGAAAACAGTGATGTTGTTTTTAATATGGAACAAGTAAATGTACAGGTATATGCAATATTGATGCTGTTAGAAAAAACACTAACCAGGTTCAGCCTGGTTTTTACTCTGGGAACTCTCTGATTGGCTGTCAGTCTGAGAACATCTGCTTCCTAGTGGTGAGGATATCAGTTCCTGGGGAAAAAAAACCTCTCGTTTCACTGAGCAACAAACTGTCCAACATAACACACATCAAGTTAATTCAAACTGTATTAGGAAAATACAAATATCAAATATATTGCCTTGCTCCGGTTCTGTTTATGTACTGACTGCACTGAAAAAAAAAACATGTATGAAGTGTAGATAGATTGCTCACTGGCAAGCAGCAACACACATTCTTTAGAAACATACAGCTAATAATGAATGACACTGGTTCACTCTTTGGGAGCACGTCTCACTGACTTTAAAGAAATAAATCTAAATGTCAATGCTGATGATCAAAAAGTCTGAGAGATTCAGATATGGCTGCAAGATCTGGCCATCTGGGGTGAGTACTGACGATGGTCTGTACAGCCAAGCAGCTCAGGCCTCTCTGTTTGGAATTTGCATGTTGCATGTATGCATGGATTTTCAAGCTGCTATCTGAGCTCCAGTCCCCCCCCCCCCCCCCCCCCCCCCCGCCAGTACAAAAAAACATGCAAACTAAGTGAACTAGAATCTCAAATGTGTCTGTGGGTCTAGATCTGAGTGTGAAAAGTTGCTTGTCTAGATGTGTTAGCCCTGTGATAAACTGGCAGCCTGTCTCAAGAAGTCTGGCAACTTGTCCAGAGCCTTTCACCAAGTCTCTGCAAGTGACCCTGATTAGTGGGTGGGTGGATGGATGTATGGATGTGTCCATCTGTGGACCAGTATGTGATTAGAGAATCCAAAATAACTCCTGCTTTTGTGTGAAAGTGTCAACGACCAAGTAGTGGTGGAATGTAACTAAGTACTTTTACTCATACTGAGATCAAGTTGATTCTTACTAGTATAATTATTTTGTATTATTAACTCAAATATACAATGATGACACTCACAGAGGCTACTTTTCCTGTGCAAGGAGTACTTTCACCTACCTTTGTTTGTGTTTACTTTGGCAAAGTAAAGAAACTAAAAGAAAGCCCTGGATGTCTGTTACTAAGACGGGTGTACAACTTACCAGAACCGGGCTGCGGGCGGTGGGCTGTAGGCTGGACAGGCGGCGGGCCAGCAGAGCTCGGTAGCTACTCTCAGGGTCGTCCTCGAGAGCGACGCTGTCCGGCTGTGAGTCCTCCACGATCAGACACGGGTTCTCGGGCTGAGGCAGGCTGGAGTCCAGTTCGCTTCCGGCGGGATCCATGAGGTCAGGCCGAGGACAGGAGTCGGGCTGCTGTTAGCTATCCTAAGCGGCAGGGAGACAACGAGGGCCGGCATGTAAGTCCACAACCGGTCATTGTTACCACACACTACCTGGTGGTAGCATGTTAGCTAAAGCTAGCAGAAAATGCTCCGCCCAACAACAAAGCGAGTCGCTGCCCACTGATGAATCGCTATGCTCCGAAAAAACTTACCATCAAACCTGGAGCCAAGCAGTATTACCGATAAGCTAACAGGTTACCAATGTTTTCATTTTAATATTCATTTATCCAAATACTTTGTTTCCTTTAGAAAACGTTCACAATCACTGCAGTTCAACTCCGCTCCTCGCGGCAAAACTTGCCAGAAGCAAATTCATTGGTCCATATGGGCGACGACGTCACGCGAGAATGCCGGCCAGTTTTACGGATGCCGGAAGTTTTTAAATTTATTGTTGATTTGAGATTTTTTGTGGCATTTATTTATTTTATAGAATTTAGAATAATTCATTCATCTTATATCTAGCTACTGATGATGTTTAGTTTACTATTACTTGTATAGTATTTTCTTAAGTTCATTAAATGTCAATATTTTTAAATACTATGTACTCTCTGGTTTAGCCAACAAGAAATCTTTTGAAACAAAATAAATTGCTTTTTGTTGGTTTAATATACATATATATTTATACACACACACACACACACACACACACATATACACATACATAATACATTTTAAACTGCTTCTTGGTTCCTCACTTTGTTTCTTATCTTTATCCCCCATGTTGTTTCTCCTTTCTTTTATCACACCCTTTATTCTATTCTAGATTATGTTAGTAGAACCAGCATTTTTTATGTCTTAAGTTGTTGTGAAAAGAATAAAAATATAAAGTGAACTGGTATTCTCTTTTATTTTTTTCCCCATTAAAGACACGACAAAGTTTTATATACCATGGAGTTTTACACTCTGTAATGATAAATCATATAAACGAGAGAAATCTAGGCCACTGCATCCCACAGTGGGATCTCAGAGACCTTCATGGGTCCTTGAGGGGCTTCCTGGGACTCCAGCAAAATGATACTGTATATAGGTTAACTTTTTCACTATCATTTCCCTCAGCTTGAAGAGTCACCGAGTTTGTCGACATGTTTGTGTTTTTCCACTCACTTCTTTCTCCTTGCTGTTACCTCCACTCCTCCTGCATATACCCAGCTATCTGATTCTTTATTCTAATAATCACAGAGACAAATTTTATCTTAACAGAAGGAGAGTCTTGTAACACATTCACTACATGGAAGTCTAAGTGTAATGAATGTGCATGTGTCTTTATATGAAGCACCTGAAAGACACAAAGACTGATTTGTAGATTTAGATCAGGTCTACTGTCTCTATATCACGGTTAAAGAACTATAGAATAGCCTCTTCTTCTCTTCCAAAAATGGATGCCTGTGTTAAAGTCATAACAGATATGAATACCTGTCAGAACCTGTGCATGTGACTGATCCTGAGAGATTAAAATTGCTAGCAAGCACAGGATAGATTGGATGCATTTCATAATGAGCTTTTAATGGTGTGATGTCGGCTCATGGTTTTGAAGATTAACGGCGGTCCATCAAACATGAACATTACTTTGTCTTCATCATTTGACAGCCTCAGTTTCCATGGAGACACCACATTTCCTGTAACATGGCAGTCTATGCAAATACAGATCACAGAGGTAGGTACTATTTGCAGAGAAAGTCTAAAGCCTCTATCACTTCATTGCTGCTGGGAAAGTGAGTTGAGTGCTGAGCAGTTCTTTAAAAATCATGTTAGGTGGCTGTCTCCTCACCTCAGAGATGAACCATCCTCTTCAAGAGTCAAGAACACCTTGAGTAAGTCTGCACAGGCACAAATGCTTGTGATTCACCAGTGAAGTTTAGTCATCTACTGTATGAATACATCTTAAAAGGGCTTAATAAGAATGCTTATGGTATCAAATGATATCCTGTGGGAAATATCACAACCACTGTGATGACTCCACAAGAGATTAAATACCATGAAGCGGAAGGTCATTTTAATTCTCTACAGACTAAAACTCCATTTACCAACATTATTGCTTTTGTGCAGGGTAGAGAAAGTAATTTTCTGTGCAGGTTCATGCAGAATCCAAATTTGGATGATTTCCGCTCCTCTCTGTGCAGCCTGTTTGTTTGTTGGATGCCTCTGGTGCTTTTTCTATTCTGCTCCAAGTCAGCTGAAGGTGCATCCTGCCAGACAGCAGCCATGGGCCTGGCCACAGTTTCTGGTTTACAGGAGAGCAGTAGCAGTAGCAGCAGCAGCAGCAGCGGTGGCGGCGTGGATATTACTGACCGGCATTTCAAAATGGAAACACTAAGGTGGAGACATCCTGGCTGACAACAATGCGATAATGACTACCTGCTTCTGCTACATCTAGCCAGCTATACAGCTTACAGTGGCTCTATTCAAGGAAAAAAGATAAAGAAATGTAATTTTCAGCTCTGGATGCTGGTGGGCTTCTGCCACCTGGAGCCAACCTTGCACCGACTGGCACCGCAAAGTTCAGCGTTACGTCGTCATTTCTGCAGGTCGGGCTGACACCCACATTAAGAAATGCGCAGCCACTACCCAAAATGTCTAATCTGAGCCACCTCTGCTGGAGCTGACAGACACTGAAACACACACCGGGAGCATATGCTGCTGCTACGCGGTCCCAAACCGATCACTATTTATTTCTATTTCACCGCAGAGCAAAGAAAAAAAAAAGAAAGAAAGAAACATAAAGAGCTTTACCTTAGAAATCAATATGTGTGTTCCCGGGTTTTCCAATTTGTTTCACTGTCCCGTCGGTTGCAATAATAACGCGTCCAACATCGCTCAGTCCTTCCTTGCCTCTGTTTAGCTGAGAGTCAGGGTGTGGAATACACACGCATGGCACGTAAAGATGCAAAGGCATTTTTTAATGTAGATCCCATGCTCATTTCCTCTGGATTCAAACACAGCTGCTTCACGTACACGATCATTAGGATTAGATTCATTTAGAAAAGTAAAAACAAAATAACTTAAAAATAACTAGATGCCAAACTGCACTTCAATATAACTTTTAAATAAAGCAGATAAAATGCAACCTGATTTTGGACTTTCGGTGTTTCTATTTGAAAGAACTGAGTAAAATTCAATTGAAGCATATTTTAATGAGTGGATTTGTAATCGGTCATTCTCCTGTGTCAAATTCATATAAACAGCACGTTTATATTATTTGTCAAATTTATGCTGTGGTTACATCTAATGGGAAAGCTTTGCAGATGCAGTAGTTCAGTCATAACTTATACTCACCTTGTCTATTGTATTTAAACATGAACACGTAACTTAATGAATCAAGACAGATAGGACAAAAAGTATTTGTGTGTTGGTACACAAATAAACTGAGGGCTTTGATTGTAAACATGGGTAATATTCTATATGCCTGGTTTGTAAAGAAAGTTATCGCTGTAAAACATTCTTACCTGATAATACAACAAGTGAATGCACACTGATGCAACATTATAAGATACACTGTATGTATAGTGCATTTGCCAGTTTAATCCTTAGATTCTCATAGGTTCACTTTTCATGGTTTGCATTGTTTGTCTGATTTTGTTTGTCTTTACATCTCTAATGTTCTCACTTCATGTTCTTTTACAACTATATTTAACGCAAAAACTCTATTATCTTTAGTATGGAACATTATTTCTTCAGCATTTCTCTAGAAAGTTGATTTCATCTGTTGTCAAATTGTTTGGAATTACTGAAACTATATATCTGTAACTGGGTTCTTGGTTTGCAAACACTGGGCAGTTACTAGAAAGTAAATGTGCTCCTGTAGCTCTCCATCCTCCCAGCAGAGGACAGCAGACACTCTGGAGTGTCTGTGACTGGAGTGCTGACTCACTCCCGATAACACACACCTTCCTGAGGAGAGAGATTTACAGAGAGAGAGAGAGAGGAGCCAAATTAAAGCCCACAGTGATCCATCACCACAGCAGGAGATGTCACTGCCACACCAACAGCACCACAGCCTCTGGAACATACATGTAAAGAGAAACCAGCTTTGAAAGGAGCAGAGCAGGATAACACAACAGCTCAATCCCAGAATGAGCACTGTAAACTTTATGTGGAAAAGATTTAAATGATTGAGAATATAACATGTGTCAAGATCCATTCAAGATCATTTTTAAAGATAAGACAGTGATACATTTTAAAAAGTTAATCACATTTATGATACAAGAATGAAAAGATCTCGCATTGAATTCTTTTTGCACAGTATCATTACTTCATCTCTCATCATCATCTTGCCGGAGAGAAAGCAGGCTGTTAAATTGCAAGTAGTTCATGCAGAAATCCTCCAAACATACTGTATTAAAAGGAACGGGACAAATCCTGTGAAATATGCTGTAATTATACTGCTCCACTTCAGCATTCACTGCAGTTCATCAGTTTGATAGAGGCTTGGTCACTAGAGCAAGCGTAGAGTAGTTAACAGCAAAACATTAAATAACCACCCTCAGTCTCATTTTAAACTAGTCTAGGTGAGGTTGATGAGAATGTCATGAGGTATTCTGCCATAAGGAAAAGTCAGGCAATCACCAAAATCAGCTGAATTTCTCCAGTGACTATTCATGTGTGTGATGGACTGATCAACACTGCCATCACTGGAACCAAGGTGCTGCATCTTTAAGTCATTTCATATTCAGACCACCTCTCACAATTAGGGTAATAGATAAACAAGACAAACTTTAGATAAAACCACCTTCTCATTCCATCAAAAAAAAAATCTATCAGTGACTATTTGAAATGATATATAATACACTGCAAGTTCATGGTAAAAGGTCTATCTGTGTATATATCTATATAACCACAAAAAAAGTTGTGAAAGAATAAAAACAGTTCCACGCTTAAATTATTTGTCTAACAACAGCTGCTAACCCAATTTTAGCAGATGCTAGAACATAAAAACTGCTTTTGTTTTCCCAGAATCTCTCCACCCTTGTTTGTTCTTTCTCTTTGCTCTAACTTGGATGGCAGCCCAAAGAGCACTAATATCTGCAGTGCACGGCACATGACATCCATGGGCAACCTGATAGAAATAATTTTTGAGAATCAGTTGAACATTCATCTATAACAATCAGGAGGTTGTTTGTATACTTACACATTACTTTAACTGCAAACAAGAGAAATATTAGTACTTGCAGAGCTATGGCCTCTAGCTGTTGCATTGTTCTGTTGTATCTGCAGATTTTTCAGATTTTGTGTTCAGGGCAGCAGTACGTTATATTTGGGAGTGATTCAAAATAAACTATGGTGTGTGTATGTGTGTGTTCATGTTAATGAAGGGACATGTCATCCAGTTCAACAGTGAAACTCACTGTTGTGTTTTTAATAGTTTTTGGAAACAATGGAGCTATAGCACAGAGGAATAAGATCTGGCTTTGGATCTTTTCATGTGATTTGTTAACTACAAGATAAAAATTATTGCCAAACTTATCCTCTAAATATTGCATATAAATGCAGTATAATAACTGTTTTAGACTTATACTGCCTAATTGATTCAAATATAATTCCAACCTGCAGCTTTTGTGTTGCAGAATGAGCTTATTCAAATGTCTTGTGAAGCTTAAAATAACAGTTTTGTCTATGGTGACTGTGAGCCTTTGTTGTCACAGTTACTCTCTGCACAGATGAAGCATTGTTTTGCTCATGATGGGAACAAAGAGGTGTCAGTCTGCTAACCAAAGCACATTGCCTGGTACTTGCTATGACACTGATATAAATAGAAGCTTTGTGCTCCACAAACATCTTATTTTCAGCCCCTTTTGTCTGGCAGTAGAGTTCAATGTAAGAACAATACGAGGGATACTGTAAGTGACACTGGTTACACTCAATAACACCCAAAGATCATTTTTAAAGACAATTACTCACTGTAAAATCATAACTGATAGTTAGGTTACTGTATTCATACCTTTGATTCTTCACCTTCAGTTTTAAAAAACTGTCTATGTATGTATATCTCCGTTGTCCATCATCACCTTCATCATTGTTTTTTTATCAGTGGTAGTGTGTTTCAGCAGTGTCATATAGGAAATATGATCAACATAAATTCTCATATCCCTCTTTTCCTTTCGTCCAATAATACACTGTGACATCAAATAGCCACATAACCTGCGAACCAATCAAATATTTACCATTCATGGAGTCACGCCCACCACTCCTCCCACCTCATCCTGCATTGTCATGGTGCTTGCTCCGGATGCAGTTGTCATGGAGATGGAAAAGGGCTCAGCGTCCACTGGTGGCACTGTTACCATGGAGATTCCCATCGCAGCAGCTGCCTCGCTGGAACTGGCAGAGTCTGAGGAGTCTGTTCAGCACCATGGACAGCACCATGCTGGAGCTGCATTCCAGCACAGAAACTATCGCATGCTGATTGTGATCGGAGAGATTGCCACGAGCCATCACCTCGACACCGCCAGGAAACAGATCACACACGGTAAGCCAACAGAGAAGTGGTCAGAGGTATAAAAAAGGCTGCAGGGAGTAACTTCTTGGTCTATGCACAGACACATTTGCAGCAACTGGAAATATCTTACTAACCTGACGACCTGTTGTTAAATTCAGTTGTCGGAAAAAGTACTTTTAAGCAATACAGTAAGTTGTAACTATCTGCAATATACTGTATGTACAGTATTGTAGTATACAATCCCTGACAGTCTTTCTTATGAGCTGAGCAAGAGATGAGCAAGAACGATCACAATTCTGAGCCTTCATTTAATTAAAATTACAAACACTCTAGTCTAAAAATACTCCAGTGCAGAAGTATTATCAGCAAAAGTGCTCATAGGGCAGAGAGGCTCCTTTCAGTGTGTACACTTTATACACTACTGGGTAGTTTAATAATATGATACTTGGTACATCATAATTTATAAGATCTGTTTTGCAAGTAAACATATTAATCTGAAAAGAAACTAGTGACCATAACTATCAAATAAATGCAGTGGAGTAAAACATAGAATATTCCCCCTGTAACGAGTAGAAATTGTTATAAATGAAAATGCTCAGATAAAATACAAGTACTTACTTAATTAAGTACAGTATTGTACCTGGTTACATTACACTGCTGTAGCCATCAAAAAATTCCTTAATACTGCACATGCTGAGTTCCCCAAATTGTTACTGGATGTCTGTTAATAGTTATTCTATCAACATATAATATTGCGTGCATGCTACGGTCATATACTTCTACTATTCCCAGTTGTTTTTGTTTTAGTCACTAGTTCAGTGTGAATCTTGGGGCCTTGTGCCAAATTCCTTTTAGACCAAAAAGTTATTTTAGTATGGAAATATATGAGCAGTTAGTTAAGATATTAAACTGCCCTTTTGTTGTTATTGTTGCATTGTTAACTATTTACTTGGGATAATTCTAGATAGCAAAAGAGACACAAATGCTCAGTCTGTAATCATCTGTAAAGTTTTTTTTAGTACTGCATAGAATGAATTCAGACATTGATTACATAGAAATGATAATGCTTTACTTTTGTGCCTTAGGTGTCAGTCATTTGGCTCTCTGACAACAAAAGTAAGAGAAGAATACTTGAGTGAGATGTTTTGCATAATGTATATTCCACTTTTGATGACCATTGTTCATTTTCTTCTTTTTGTTTTTGTAGGTTTGCGCTCCTGGAATGTTGATCTGACTGTTTGTGACCTGAACAAAGAACTGCAGCTGTTTGAGACCAGACACACGGCTCAGTTTTCAGCACAGGTCAAAGGTCAGTCTGAGTTCATCGAATTTTGTAGACTGTATAGAAACTTGTCTTGCAGCAACTGTTTTCCAGTGAGTATAGGTTGTTTGTGTGATGAGTGTTTATCTATTTTTTGTTGCTTGGAGACAATAATTGCCAGGTCTGAGCTGTGATGGTATCAGAGTCTAGCTGGAGGGATTTAATGTGTTGCTACCTGCCTGTCGTCTTATCGCCCATGTCTGTTCCCATGCGACCAGTCTGCAGCAGTGACTGCAGAGAGCAGTGACAACGTGCCCTCTCTTCTCTGCATCTCTTTTCTACACACATACGTTGGCCGATGATATCTTGGGAACTGGAGATGATACAGCCTGTATTGATCAGGTTCTCATATGCAGACTGCATGTCAGGGTAGGAATCAATGAGACCTGCATGTGAGCGTCAACACTATCTGTTGGGGGAATAAGACACCAGGCCCTGCAGTAGATAGTGAATGGAGCCAGCGTTAATGAGGAGCTGGCTTAGATGTTTCTGCTGTGAATGTGTCCACTCTCTGGTTGACTGCTTAGTATCTACAAAGAATACACTTGTGTCACCAGCATTTATAATAACTATGGCATATTCAGCATTTACTGCAGCTTAGCGGGGTCAAAGGAGCAGTTCAGAAGAGAGAGGATGCATTGGGCTGAATAAATGGAACTGAGTGAGCACTGAGCAAGGATTTTTAAAAAGCAGTTAGATCTTGGTGTACATGTATCCTCCCACACAGTTCTTTGGCTGGTGGTGTTATGTAAAGAGTAGAAATAAGCACATCTGTTTGTTTGACATCACTGTTGTGTGTATGTTAGTAGTAATATGCAAGCATTCAGAAATAGCAAACAGTGTCTAAACATTCTCTAAGTTGTTATACTTAAAGTTATACTTCAGTGATTTAGTATTGAGCTTCCTGAAAGTTGAGGGATTTAAGAGAGATGGATTTAAAAAAGTTTAACCCTCCCAGCTGGGAAAAAATAATCACAACTTTCAAACCCTGTGCCTCCATCTAGAGGCATTGAGGACATTACAGCGTTATTTTAACAGGCTGAGTAGTATGATGAGGTTATAATTAAAAATATGAGGAGTGAGAATTCTTGGTGTTGATAATATACCACTAAGAATTCAAAAGAATAGATTGAGATCTGGGAATACCACTCTCTTTCACAAACAAATTCACTAATTTGTAGTGGTGTATGTGTCCACTTGACTAATCTAAGTCCAGTATTCCCCTTCTTTTTGTTCTGTTTTTGGTCTCCTCCCACAAACTCCTGAGGGAAATATCTGGCCCTTTAGCTGCTAATGCTCCTTCGTGTTCACCAGTGAGTCTCCAACAGCCGCCTGCTGCGGTCAAAACGATGCTAAACATTGAACTGATACTCACTGTAAAGCTCTGTAAAGCCGAGGAGAGCTGCAGATTCAGGTATTTATTCATTCATTCTGAAAGTGCATTTGGATTTTTAAGAATAGCTTGCTTTTAGAGGATGAATTTAAATGTGAGCAGCAACACTTTCCTGATATGTTACCTGCAGTTATCTTCAGATGCTCAACAGCAAAATATTTGATGCCTTTTCTATCGACCCAGCTCTGCATAATTTCCCATTACGTCATTGTCATAATCCACTTAAGATGCATAAATTCACAGCCTCCTCAGGATCTCACACTTCTGTTAACACCACACCCCAACACACCAGCATGTTTTCTCTATGGATACATGTATTTTAGCTGGAATATTTAACAGTTATCACCTTTCTGACATCCTTCTTTTCATTCTCATTGTCCTGGCTGTATCCTAGCGTTCCTTGCAACGTCATGAATAATTCAGCATTATCCATTAACTGTCCATTGCTAATAAATAACAATTATTTCTGTGCTACTTTCTGTTTCACCTCTGTCACAGATTCATCCCATTTCTCTGCTGTGAACCCTCCACCCTCTCTCTCTCTCTCTCTGTTGGCACACTCTTTTTTTGCCTTATCTCTCCTCTCATCCTGCTGTAAGTCTCTCCATCCTGATGTGATGATTTCACTGAAGCAGTGTGGCTCAGTGAAATGTAGAGATGGCTGGCAGAGAGCATAATCTGTGCTCCAGGCTGGGCAGACATACTGAAATGTAGAATATTTCTTCTATTGGTATGGAAAGTTAACACTGCCACTGAGGGGACCGGTCTCATTTCTGGCCATATGGTTATGTATATATATGTACTTACTGTATACCCATCGTATCTTACACCCAGTGCAAAATCATCTGAACCAAATGATGAATTCTAAGAATCTTGGTGAGTCTTAATAATCTGGTTTATAACCAAATACCTGTAAAATGAAGGACATTCCCATCAGCCTCAGTTGTATTTTGTGTTGTGTAATTATAATTATTAACATGATGATGCACCATTTACACATCTATCTTATATTTATACATTTTCCTTTTTGCTTGGTTGTGCTTCCAATTTTTGATTCCAAATTTAACAGTATCTTAGATGCACTCAAGTAATCTGGATGGATTTCTTGGCCATGTACAGGTAAATACTTAACAGGGTTTTTAATGGGGTTTTATATGTCTGCATCTGCATGGCAAAGAGAGATATAAAGAGATATAAAGTATCTGTAACAGCAGTGAGGCTGAATGAGAGGACTAGTCTTCACTCATTGAACACCTTTGTATTCAAGTAAATCAGTGCAAAGTCAAAGAGTTAAACAGGTCAGTTTTCTGACTTAATCTGATTTATTGCTTTATTGTGTGCACGTAAATATAGTGAATGAGGAGCTTTGAAAATATCAAAAGTACTCTGAGATGTTAGTTCAAATCCATCTGTAGTGTGGAAAGTGAAAAACACCCAGCTGCTATTGATTACTCTCTCTCTCTCTTTCTCTCTGTCTTTGATTTCTTGTTCCAAACTGCTCCTCCTGCCTCACTGCTCACACTGACTGAAATCTTATCCAGCTACAGTCTTGAAACTCACTGCACTGAACTATGCAGTTAAACACAGAGCTGGAAGCATCACATGAATATACAGAGGTGTGTGCAGCAGCCTAAAGCAAACACAGTGTGTCCCTCAGGATCAGCAGCAGATTGCTGCAGTCATCTGCACACACGCACACACACACACACACACACACACACACACACACACACACACACTTATACACACACACACACCAACTATATTGTATTTCAGTAATGTATTTCAGTCATTTGCAGGATTTGTCTAGACAGTCTATGGATGCTGCATATCAACCTGATTTTACCATTTAAGTAATTTAATATGATCTAAGAGATTACCCATGCATTGCAGGGTTCCAGAAAACTGCATTACAGCACATTATAGAGTTCAGTCTCATTCATCCAAATATTAGATAAAATGTGATGTTATCATGTTCTAATAACAATTATTTTCAGCTAATTCTTGCCTGTTTGGTGATTATTTTGCCATCAGGGATGTTGGTGCAAATTAGGTTCAGAGCAGAGCAGAGGGAGATGAGCAGATACAGTATCACCTCACTTTAACAGGGTGAGTGAATTGAAAGAATGAAAGAATTCAAGGAAGAGTGAAAAACTGTTGCAATCTCCCCAGACTGAACAGATTTTATAGGCAGTGTTCTTGTTTTATATCTTTTATAAAGAAAAAAACAGCAGCAAGACTGATCCTGAGAGCTTTGCTATTTAACAGTGGTGAGCAAAGGCACAGGGTCAAGAAAATAGCTTTAAGTTAGAATAAAGTCGAGTGCAGAAGGTTCTTTTACAAAACAAGATAGAGAGAGAGAATATTTAGGCATGTGTGGAGTGAATCTATTGTATAAAAAAATCACTTAAACCCTTGACAGTGAGCAAATTCAAAGGGCTGTGTTGCCTGAGGCACAGACATCAAACAGGCTCACATCAAGAATCAGTCCCAGCCAAAATGGCAGCGGCAAACCTCCCTCACTGAAGTCTGGTTTTCTGATTCTGATGTGAAAGGAGACAGCTAAAGTTATTCTATATTCTTCTTACTGTCAACAAAACCCTTGGAAAAAAACAAGACTGCAGACTTACTGCAGTGCATTTACGGCAGCAGGAGGGTGTATGTGGAGCTGAGTCAAAATAAACTACGGTGTTTGTGTTCATGGTGATGAAGGAACATGTCATCCAGTGCAACAGTGTGGCTCATTGGTGTGGTTTTAATAGTTTTTGGAAACAATGGAGCTCAATGGCTCAGAGGAATAAGATATATTAGACTAGATATTAGAGTAGATTCATGCTACATTTGTTAGGATCAAGTCATCGCTGGTTTTAGTCTTTTATAAGGAGGGAACAGAGGTGATTTTATGATTTATAGTGCTGTTTACCTTAGGCTGTGTTCCCAGAATTAAACTTAAGGCTCTGTATTGACATCAGCGGTTTGAGTAAAAATGAGTGAACTGAGACTCTAATCAATTTTTGAGTCAGGAGGCGGGGGAGGAGGTGCACTGAGTGTGGAGGGAGTAATAGCTCAGTAATTGTGGACATAAAGGCTCCGAGACATGTTGTGCGGCAAGAGCGGCTGAAAAAAAGACGCTTGTTATCCCTATTAAAATGTTTCCTGCAGTTCTTCCAAGAAGTAATGTGATTTTATGCTACACTGGTTTCTATATTGCATGTAGAAATCTGGCTGAATCTCTACCAAGCCCAGAGGAAATGCATGAGTTCACAGTTCAGATGACAGAGGATGAGGTGGGATGAGACTACTGGGTTCTGTGCTGCAAAGGTCACATTGGAAAATTGATCAGATCCAGGCAGTAAAAAATGTCGTCAGAGGTGGGTGCACCCTCGGATTGAAGGCAGCCTCTCTGAGCTGTCCTCCAGCAGCTCTTTCCATGACGGTAATGCTCAGAGGGGTTTGGAAATTCACTCCTGATTCGTATTTACTTTTCAGAAAAACCTCTCCCAGCACCCACAAGGTCTTTGCAGGATTGGTTTGCCTGCCCGTAATACTACAGCTCCTCCTGGACTGTGCCTTGAATGCTAATAGGCAGCTGGAGGAGTGCACAGTCATCATGGCTGACCGGCTCAGACAAAGAGAACACAAAGGGAAATCTATAAGACCTAGAGGGCAGGATGGCAGGCTTTTGTTATCAAACAGGATAAACTGGCCTCCTCTTACAGTACTTAATGTAATCAGACGAAAGGTCTGTGGTTTATCAATGTTTCTAAATGGTTTCTAAATGATTCTTATACTCTGACTCACCTCCACATTTTCCTTCAGCGCTGACATTATTAATCAAAATTTGTAAAAAGATCCTAAAATAGACATAACAGAAGCTATCAAGCTCATCAGCAAAGACAGACAGATTTAGATCTAGGGCAGACATTCATAACAACAAACAGAAAAGCTTCCTTGCGTGAGCCTTACCACCGCTTTCAAGTGGAATCAGTTTTTAAGCTAGGGTGACACAGACAATTTTCATCAGCATCTCATCAGGATAAAAATGTGTGTTGCAGGAACATAACACCATTCATTGTAAACATTTCCCTCCACGTTCGAACCCTCTGATGTGTGCTTCTGCAGCCAAGATGGCAGTGACCTCCCTGATGGGTGGCATATGTGCTGAAGGACAGCCAATGTCCTTGGGGTCTCACAGCCTTGCTGAAGGCCTTGCTCTGCCTCTCTGCAGCAAGTGTGTACATACACACTATTCTGCCCTAACACACAGGTGCAGGACAGATAGCAAGAAACACAGTGTAGGGACAGGAGGGTTTAGGAGCTGAGACAGGGGTGGCTGATGTTGTCTGACTGAGGCATGGGGGTAAGATGAGATTCAACAGGAAGTTAGGGAAGGATCTTGGTTTTGGTTAAATGTCAGTAAACAGGAAAAGCAGATCTGAATACAGTGCAGCCACGTGATACAGTACAGTAAGGGATTTAATCTTAGTTTCACAACTAGTGTAACTTCTTACCCTTACTACTCCAATAAGTAAGTAAGTCCTGTAAGTATCCATTGTGCTCCACGTATTTTCACTGGGAACTGCTGAAGGGCATTCTGGGGAATGTAGGAACTGTATTAGAACTGTATTAGAAATAGACCAGACAGACATGGCTAGATTAACCCTCTGAGGCATCCCTGGGCAAAAACACCCAGAATCCAACCAGTTCTATAAGTATAAACTAAAAGACTGGGCCACAAGATGGAGGATGGAGGGCTGGACATAGTTGATATTGTAAAGAGTGGTCACAAGATAAATGAATTAATGAATTATATTGTGACTCCAGTGGTAAAAAGAGAAAACACTCCTTGTCCACTACCTCAGAGTGTCACCTTAACATCCCAACCTCTTTTCTTGTCAATTTAAAACCCTTTGTGGCTTCTTTTCGTCTCACTGAAGACTCTCACAGTTTCCCTGAAGAGTCGTGCAGTATTGACACACTGTTGTGTCGGTTATGTCATGATGAAACGGATACCGTGTGACACACAGGTAATCAGTGCATCCATCACTTTACGTCCATTAGTGTCTCACTGCCCAGCATCTCCTCTGCTCACAGCCTGATTGACTGATGAGGCACAGGGACAGTCTGGCAACATGAAAGATCACGTTTTATCCCAGGAGAGGAGGAAGAAGAAGAGGAGGAGGAGGAGGAGGAGGAAGGTGGCAGTAATGGTTTCCATGAATGCAGCTGTCGCCCACACGGTGCAATTAATAAAGACTCAGTGGACCAACACTGCAGACTGATAGCTAATAAACAAAGCCTGGTGGCATCAGGAGACCCTCAGGGGAGATGTCGTCAATAGTAGGCAGTAAAGCTCAGTGGATCTTATTACACTGGTCCGTTCACACAAATATCAACACGCACATATCTGAGCGTTTTTACATTTGCTGTTGCTGTTTAGCTGTATAGAAACAGAATTTATAGTCAGGGCTGATTAGTAACTAGTAACAAGTAGGTTAATTATTTTTTGTAATTCTCTACTCTCTACTCTATTTTCACTCATTTTTCCTTCATGTTGTTCCATTTTTGTTAATAATAAAAGATAGTCTAATACCATGCTAGGAGCTCAGTGAGGCTACATTTTTAACATCTGCTTTGTGCTTATACATAGTAAGTGAAACAAAGCACAACTGAGGCTAACTGTCATTAGACTTGCAGGTATGTGGTCATAAAGCAAATACAAAACCATCACTGAACACAAATTAGAAGTCTGGCCTGTTCGTATTGTTATATGAAAAGTCAGGAGATGACTAAAGATGATAGGAATCATCCTCCAGGGACCATAAATGTCTACAAAACTGCATGGCAATCCATCTAATAGTTGGCGAGATATGTTGCACATTTCCATTTCAGCTTTGTCATCAAATCTTGTGTGTGAAAAGAGCAGAGGATTCACGTCCTCAGTACAGTAGCCTGTGAATAAAGGGAGTGTTCACAGCACGTGTTACATGCCACTTGATCTCCTTACAAACCCACACCCAGAGGCTGAGTGGGTGTTCACAGAGCGTGACGGACACAACAAGAGGCTGAACCTGACAGGCAGAGACAGAGATGAGTGATGGCTGCTAGAGAGAAGAGGCTGTCAGGGGAGCTGAGCAGCATTATTAAAGACTCTTCATACACACACACACACACACACACACACACACACACAAACTAGACATGCAGGTATAGTATTATCTGCTGCTTCATTCTCCTCACGTACACACAACAGATATGTTGGCAGGAAGACAGAAGGAAAAAAGGGCAGAGCAAACAATATTCATAGAGTAATGGAGGTGGATGCATCATGAGTGGGCAGTAATATAATCCTGCAGTGTCAGCAAGTGTAGTTCCTGTGCGTGTGACAACTGTATTACTACATTATTAACTACATTTACAACTCATGTAATGTAATTTTTTTGTTCTCGCGTCTATATTCTTCACATTTTTTACTTCTCTTGGGGATTTTGAACCAACAGAAGTGTCCGATATGAGTTTCTGTCCAGCACATGCTTGGCTTACAGTAATCTGTTTCTTTATTGATTTTTAGTAGACTCAAAGACGCAGCAAAGACATGCTCTGAAAAGCAGCACCTACAGGTCACAGCAGCAAGCAGGAAATGAATTGATATGGTCAAGCAAATAACCTGCAGAGACGACGCACAATCTGTGTCACTGTCAGTTACCTAATGAGTACTTAAAATTTTAATGACGTGTCCAGGCCATTGATAAACAGTATCTGTCCTGGGTGTGGTTTAGGAGAACGTGAGATGATTAATAATTCAACAGCCGTTATTGATCTGTCCCTCAGCTTCTCTGCAGTCAGGGCTGTACATCAAAAGGGAGGGTCCTATGCCTCTGTGCCTTTAATCTGGACCTGAAAACACACACTCATATACCGACAGATGTGTGTGTGTGAGTACACACAAATGCACTAAAAGATGTGGAAGACAGTCAAATTACTGTAACGTGAACTGCATTGTGGAAGACGAGAATCTGTAGGGACATTTGTAATGTCCTTGTGGTGGAGGACGAATACACTGAATTACCACTTCATTAGGTGCCTCAGTATAGTCCACTGCAATCCAGAACAACAGCCCTACCATAAAATCAGTCTTTTGGAGGCTTACAGTGTTCTGTTTTTATGGAAAAAATACGGTCAAAGAGGTGTTTTGGAATTTGTGGTTCACTATTCAGCTGACTGACAGTTGGCGACAGTAACATGCAATGAAATGTAGCGAGCAAGAAAATGAATGCAAGCTAACAAACGTGAATGTAAACAACACACAACTTTAAATATTCAAAACATTCAACTTTATTTCATAAGGAAGGAAATGCACTCATTGTTGGGCCTCGAGGACACACATTCTGAATGTAAACATAACTTATTTTGTTTTACCAGAAAACTCCACAGGGCGCCTTTAAAGGTCAAACAAAACTAAGTCTACAGCGACACTATCAGCTCTGTGAGGCTGCACAGCGGTGCTTTGAGTCACTGTAAATGCTAATGCTAATGCATTAATGTTCAAAATGACAATGCTATCATCTGATATTTGGCAGGTACAATGTTCATCCTCTTAGTTTAGCATGTTAGCATGCTAACATTTGAAGCTGAAGCTGATGGGAATATTGTGCTTTTAGTTCTACATATATTTTAACCACTGTACTAAAGACATGAAACATGTTTTATTGAACTGTAACAATAATTGGCAAATACTGGAGGGCAACCCTTCCAATGTTGTTGAGACATCTCACTCAAAACCACAAATGTGAACCACATGGGAGCATGTAACCAAAGTCATTATCATCTGGGATTCAATAAATGTCTGTAGAAAATTTCATTTCCACTTAAAAGTTGTTGAGATATTTCAGTCTGGAACACAGTGGTGGACCAACAGACTGACATTACAGTTCCTCTTGTTGCAGTTTTTAGCAAAAACTGAGAGGTTGGGGTTTAGTTACATTAATCAGACTTGACTGATGAAACCTAAAAGGGATGGTGCCTCTTGTCAGTGACTGACTAAAGGAGTTTCCTTACCATAAATGGGTGTAACATACAGTATTTCCATGTTTTGTCTAACCTCGGGTTACAATACCATGCTTGCTCAGAAAGTATTTTTAACACTGCTGCCTTTTAGATGAACTGCTGCAGGACACAGAGCTGGAAGAGGCCAGTCATGATGGTTATTCTTAACAACAGTCTCAGAAACACATTAAACTACAAATACTGAAAAATCACGTGACCTTGGCCAGCTGCTCTGTGTGTGTGTGTGTGTGTGTGTGTTCCATGTTTGAGAAAATTGAGAGTGATGTAAGGAGGTGGGGGAGGGAGGAGAGGAGGGGAGGAGGGCTGGAATAGCTGAGACATTCAGAGGAGAGAAAAGCAACGAGTCTGGAGAGAAGGGTGCGGCAGGCCGAGCATCCAAGCTGTACAGCTAACAGCTGTGTGACATTTAGAGGAGACTGCTGGTCATCTGAGATGATGCCGCATCAGTGCTGCTTCAACAGAGTGGATATGATGCACTTGAGTTTCACTAACAGGCTTTTTGCAGAGGCATTTAAAATGCCAAAGCAACACCCTGGAAACTGGAAGACACCTTAGAGTTACTAGAGACCAACATGTAAGAGTAAATCTTTTAGATGAGTTGCAATTTACATTTCACACTTCTTAAAATGACATTTTATCTGAATAGTGTTATACAATATACTATATCCCAGTGATCATGGATCATGGGTTTCTGAACTTTCAAAACAGACATTGGGCCCTGACCGACAAAACATCCCCAAATAGACACAAAAAGACCAGAGAGAGATGCAAAATGGACATGAAGAGACAAAAAAGACAAAAGCACTACAAAGAGACAAAATGACTAGTAAGAGATGTCTACAAATGGCTACAAAGCATCCACACATCCACATCCACAAAATGACCACAAAGAAACACAAAATCAGAAAAACACAAAACGTCCACAAAAAGATGCAAAATAATAGTAGTTAATGTTAGGTCTTTCAAACTGTCCATTCTTGCATGGCACATTTTACAATCATAAAGGTGACAAATTTACCATTAAAATTCTTGAGTGGTTCTGATAACTCTTAGTACATTTTTACTAAGCTGAACAAAAGCAGCTCTCTCTATTCAATCAGTGACAACATCACAGGTTACTATCTCTAAACTGAGAAAGTTTTAAATCTATAAGCAATACTGATTATGGTTATTATAAAAATGTACACAATTTTGAAGAGAGCAGTTAAAATCTGGCATCTTAAAGCTGAGAGTCTTTTAACTTTAAGTGCTAAATATTATTCTAATATGTTCCCTGATGAAAACAGCTTTTCCTCTTTATAATCTGAAGGTGACCTGGAGGGTGAAGATTTCTTTGACTCCCTGCAGTCTTAAAGTTGATAAATGACAGTCTCATCATCTTTAGCTTCATGCAGATTTTTCTCCCCACCCCTACGAGTTATTTCTGTATCAAAGAAAGTCATTTTCTCTGTGATCATAAAAAGTTTAGATGTTATTTAAGAGACAAAGACATAGTGAGATGTCTAGACTATCTTTTGTCTAGACATTTTAAGGGTGACTGAAACAGTGACACCCACCTCTCTGAGCTGGTGTCTCTCTCTCTCTGTTAGTCAAATGTTATGATTCATGGTTTACAGTGGGTCAAGTTAACAAGCTAAGAGATTAGTGTCTATTTTAGTTTGTCTCTGTCCCACCCAGCAGCTGCTGTTCAAGTCACAGCTGTCTGAAAAGTCCCCCTCCCAGAACAGATAGTCCACTTGCTTCTTTCAACAATTCACCCACACACACAACTTCATCACCACCCAACAGCACAGTCACAACTCAACTATCTCAGTCTCCGAGGACAAAATTTAAAAATAATGATTTGAGAAAATGAATTATAAGTCTGTGTCATGTGTGCAGGTATTCTCATTGATGACAAAAACAAGCAAGCAAAATGTACATTTCATTTTATGTTTTTGGTCAGGAGCGATGAGTGGTGCATTAGGGATACTCATGATCTCACTAAGCTATATCTCAAATCCTGACTACAACCCTGGATTAAATATCATTACTGCATTATCACTCAGAAACTCTGGACATATTATCTTCTTCACAAGAGGCCGACTGGGACTGGAAAATAGAAGAAGGCCTTTCCCGATTCACGTGAATGCTGCTGAATCACTTTGCAACCCGTGAAACACGAGTGTACGGCGAGTTCCTGAACGCATCATGAGCCGACAGATAGCACAGTGTAGGTGTTGAGCTGTACCAGGCCGATCCTGCCTTCATCCGCCGCCGCAGCAGCAGCAGCAGCAGCAGCACCGCCCCTCCCTCTGCTCCATCCACACCACTGAAGGACGGTAAGACACTTCACCGTTTATTCTCGGTTTAAGCTGGAGACAAGACGGCGGACAGGCTGTCTGTGTCGGTTTTTATTTCCACCCACCGTGGTGTTATAGACGCGAAAAACCAGGCGCAGAGAGATTTGGAGGGTGACTAGGCTGGTGGTCTGATCGGGGCTCGGTTCCTTGTTTTATAACAGCGCATCGTTAATCTGGAGCGGCGCACTGTGTGCAGATGGTCGAAGTCAGCGGAGGAATCTGACCGCATCGAGACAGGAATTTATGTTGACAGTAACTATAGGTGAGGCTCGGTGTTTTCAGAGGCCGTGGACTACACATAATGTGAGTAACGTTATGTATAATGATAATCCATCTCTCAGCATACATGCTGTTACTGCAAGATGAGGAGCCCATTCTATGTTATTTACTCATAAAATATTCAAATAGTAGCATATATGCATGCATATGGTGCATTTTAGTCACATGATCTACTTTCTGGTGTAAGGGATTTTACAGATACAGAGGTCATGAGTCCTGATTCCTCACAGGATGACTGTGGCCACTGAAAAATACTGTTAAATGTTTTTTCCCCCAATCAAACTGTTAAAATATTTATTTCCTGTGAATGTGTTCTCCCTACATGATGGTCTAAATGATTTTTTAAAGCCATTTCCTACTGCCACCGATATAACTCTGGTGGAGAAATCCCCATATCCCTTTATTTTATTTCTTTTTTGCGTGGCCACAAAGTGGTTAAAAAAGACTCTGAACATCAGAATCTGATTTTAAAATATGTCATGTGTAATTCATGTGCATTTGTAGAATGTAAACTCCTCCTCAGGTTCTTAAACCTCCCAAATTTCCCCCAAAAAACACTGACCTCAGTGTCCTTAGTGTGGCTACAGCCCTTTCTGGAATTGCTTAATTTTCTTATTATCCTATAGGATGATAATGCAGTTTACAGTTTTGAGGTGAGAGTGGTGTAGGCCTCCATCCTCTGTCGTATCTCCCACAGTGTAAACAGCTTCTCTGACTCATGTTTACAGTTTATTCTCATTTGTCAGTGAACTCAATTCAGTTCAGTAAATTTGGGTGACCTGATTTTTAAGGTGAGAAAAAAAAAATGCAGCGCATCTTCTGACCTGAAGGCAACAGCTGAGATTCAGTGACTGTGATGATGAGTCTCTGGTCTGAACAGGCTGCAGCAGCTCGTTTGTTCATGTGAAAACTGTGCAGAGATGTGGATTAGACTTCGCTCTCTGAATAGCCCCAAACTTATGCAACCCACCAGACGAAAATGTCTAAAAATAGAAAGGTGCAGATACAGACAAACTGACAGCTGTTTTAATCACGCAAGGCAAAGGACATTATCACCGTTAATTATGTTTTATTTACATAATGGAAATGTAATGTTGTTGTCAGTCAAAGAATCGAGTAGTAAATCTTTGGGTATTGGCTGTATCACGGAAGCTAACGATTATTTTCATTATGAATTCATTATTTTCTGTGTTGATCATTTGGTTCATAAAATGTCAGAAAACTGTGAAAAGTGGCCATTACAGTATTCCAGAAGCCCAAGGTTACATCTTCAGTTACAGGTGAAACAATTCATCAGTTAAATAATTGATCAACAAAATCTTAATAAGTGATTCATTGTTTAAATCATTTTTAAGCAAAAATGCCCACAAAATGTAAATACTTGCTGGGACCTGACCACATATCGCATATTTTGGGGTTTGGGATTGCTGGTCAGACTTTGGCTGTTAGTACTGATTATTTTCATTACTGATTGATCTGACTTTTTTTTTCCTTGCAAAGAGAGAAATATCCTTAATGCAATGTCCCAGAATCCTGTATGACTTCTTGAAATGGTTTGTTTTGTCCCACCAACAGTCCAAAACCCAAATATATGTAGTATGCATTTTGCTGCTGTCACCACAGACAAATAAAAAGCAGCAAATCTTCACATTTGAGAAGCTGAAGCCAGAAAGCGACTTTAACAATTAATCGATTGCCAACGTCATTTGAACAATTGATTAATCAGTCAATCATTTCAAATCCAATGTGTTGGACAAAACAAGCCTTGTGAAGACATCATCTTGAGGTCATGAGACATTGTGATGCGCATTGTTCATGATATTCTGACGTTTTATCAACAGTTCATAAGCTCATTGAAATAAAGAAGAATGATTGTTAGTTGCAGCTACATATACTCGCATTTGTAACTAGATCACCCAGTTAACTGACTGATGGTTTATTTTTACTGTCCTAAGTGGAGGCTGTCTTTGAAATGTCCTTGAGCCGGCTTCATCTTTCACACAGACTGGAGGATTTCAACCGGGCAGGAGGACAGAGCAGAGCAGCTCAGGTCACCTGTGATTCTGCAATAATATTTTCATTGTCTGTGAGGGACCTCGTTTCATGAAATCTAAAGCCGACTGAATGAGATCAGGTTTTATTCTTTGTATTATTAGATTCTCCTGTAGACAAACCCATTCACGAGGCCTGTTTCCACTAAGAAACATCCCCTCCCACTCCACCTTGTAGTGTGCTCTGTGAACTCCCATAATGCCTCAGGGTGGGTGAGGCAGAGTGCTGAGCTCAGCGGGATCAGACGGGGTGGAGCGTGGATAGACTGGATGCCCAGAAACAAGGATAGTCGTTTGCTGGTTTGGTAGAGGTGTGCCTGGTGTTACATTCACTTCACTGGTGTGATACTTGAAATCAGCAAAGGCCCAGATGTTCTTAAAGGACGAGCCTCAACTCAGCACCAGTTAAAAACAGATAAACTGGTGGTGAAGGGCTGTGCGATATGACAAAAATCTCAATCCAACGATATACTGTGTATCGTCCATGCTAAAGAGGTAGCCCCTCGTTTAGGAACCAGCTCCTCTGTGAATAAAACAGCAAAGGTAAAATTAAACTTTTGCATAGTGTATGTTTATATGTAAAAACAATAACTGTTACTTTTAACCTGGTTCCTGTTTTGGGTGTAAATAATTGTCAGGGACAAACATCCTTGGATTCGATGCAGTATTGATGAAGAACAGTCAATCTGATTTTGCGACACCACAATATAAACGATAGAGCATTTTTTATTTTGTCATGTGATACATATCGTCATATCGCACAGCCCTATGGTGTTGTATCCTCCATTTTTGCATTTGCTCATTTAGTTTCAAAGAGTAAGGACATCTTTCTGGAGCTGTAATTTGGCCTTGACATCCAACAATCATACTAAGAAATCCATCAAAAAGAGTCTAATTTCTACACCCTCTGTATGGCGTCAAAAAACCCTGCTCTCCTGCTTTGATTTCCTGCATGTAATCATGGATGTACCATAGGCATTTGTTACTCAGACTCAAAGATGGTGCCCACTCATTTGAATGGAAATTGCTCATGCATTTTGTGGCCCATTGCACATGCGCATTAGCTCTCATGCAACTTTTATAGGTTCTTTTATAGGACTTTTACATATAAATGAACGTCTGTGGCCTTTGCTGCCCAATCAGCACCAGGTAAATCTTTCTGTGTTTCACAGTATACCAGTTTTACATTTGGTGTCTGTGGTGCAACAGTATTGATGTTTTTTTTTTTTTTTATGTAAATCAGTGATAATTCGTTTGCCAGAGCTGGAGAGGGGAGTAACCATAGTGCAGCAGATGGAGCAGGCAACAGTAACTACGAGTATGATGGAGCCTATGGTGGAAAACCCTCATAGTAATTTATAGTAGAAAGAGTAATAACTGACTTTGTTTGGAGTCACAGGTGTCCTGTCAATAGATTTACAGACGTCTCTTTTATAACGTGGCTCTATACAGCCAGTAACTACTGGGACACATTAGCAGTAAGGCTGAGTGGCAGCGCTGTGTCCAGCTCTCTTAATACATCCATGGAACCAGTGGGAACCATGGGGTTGATGAATGGCATTCTGGGAAGCGAAGGAAATCATTAATTAATACGTAAGGGAAGTGGGCACACTGTAGAGTCAGTCTGAAACAATAACAAAAGAAACTACAATCATTTTTGATTAAGTGTCTATTAAGTGTTTAAGCCGTTTATCAAGGAAGAAATACAAAATATTTGAGAACAATTTTAAGATAATCAATCAAATAATATAAAATTATCATTAATGAAGATGATTAGCAGTTGCTTATGACTATTTGCAGCGGTTAGCACAGACCATTTATTCAGATTGTGGATGCTGTTGATGTTAAAATCAGTCACAAGTTTCATCATGAAATCACATTAAAGACCTCAACAATTACAAGAACTCACATTGCATGTTTAGAGGATAAGGCTGGTGATATTCTGCGTTGTACTTACTGTAAACAAATCACACAAAAAACACCAAAACCAACAATGAATTGATCCTACATATTCAAAGCCTGATATATATTATTCCTTTGTTTCCAAAAACTTAAAATCACATCTGTTGTTTCCTCATGTTCCATCATTACCATGAACACATATACTGTATTTTCAATTGACTCAATCCCACTGCTGCCCCAGATACTCGCTAGAGCACCAAATGTGGATTAATCCACCACTGAAAATAGTCCCCAGCAAGTGTTTCCTCTGTCTGACAAACATTCACTAAAATCTACAGCGTCCAGCTAAACTGCCCCTTTTCAAGATTGCAACTGTATGTTTTTGAGCTGTTTTTGAAAGATTCATGTCTACATTAGTAACAGTCTCTCCTTTAAGCTGCTCCTATAGCAGGCTAAGTAACAGAACATATATGTGTGCAGCATGTGGTGTAATCTATACCCAGCTGTTGAGGTAACATGGAGGAATATTTTGTGGATTCTGCTATTGAACACCACAGACTGTTTACTGTATCTGCAGAGGACTATTTGTTGGTGGAGCAAATTACTGTCACAACTAATGAGGTCTTGCTGTTTCAGAAAGTGACAGGTAGAGTGAAATATACTCAGTTTATAACTTAATGGTGTGACATTTTGAGGCATCACACCACAAGGTTATAAGATAAGGATGAAGTATAATGACATCTATTGAAATTCTATCTTGCAGGCTGGTCTAGATATTTGCTGGGTGTTTGCTGTTATATGACCATATGTGGAGTGAAAGTAGCTTTCACAGAGAGCAGCTCGGTTTGTGCTTGCTCATGCTGTGAGCTGTAATTACACTTTGATCTGTATCTGTTCAGACTGGAGCTTTTCGTGTCACCCAGTCACACTGACCACCTTTTGATGCATCACCTTCAAATTGTCCTGAGTGGACTCTTCAAACAAAGAATAGCATAAATGCTCATTTAACAGGCATGTTTGTGTTCAAGTTGTCAAGAAATCTATCCAGTATGATGTCATGTAAAAAAGGATGCATCACTTAAAAGCCAAATTAAATTAGTTAAATTGTACATTTTTGTATTCTTATCCTAAACCTCTCTCAAGTTTTTCTGTGATGCTTCAAGGGACCAGTGTTCAAAGTCAGAGTCAATAAACTGTCAGTGTCAATGAATTCCACCTGTTCATGAGTTATTGCACATTTGTGAGATTTGATAATTACCGTTCCCCTAAATTGCCCAAAAACCTGTTCTGCTCCATTTATGGGCAAGGTTTATTCACAAAAATATTACAAAAGAAATAATAATTTTTTGCATCATAGAGCTGAAGAAGAGTAGCTATTATTATAATTTGCTATGAACACAATCACTTATTTGTTTCCTAATGAACTCCCAGTTTTTCAAAGCTCTTATTCACGCCTCATGGTTTGTGCTGATGATTCAGCCAGGAGAGTTTCATGCCTATTAAAGAGTTGGAAATGCTCCAGCAGACAGTCACCTAAAGTTGTCTGTATAAAAACTGAAAAAGGACTTTTACTTCCAGAACCCTGGCTGCACAATATCAATCTGCCCACATTTCTAAAAATGATTCAGATGAGATATGCCCTGAAATTTTGTGGTTTTCCAGTACAAATGTTTACCTAGCCTGGAATTAATTCAAATTATTTTTTTAAAAATCCATATTTAACTATTTCTCTATTGAATATCTTCAGTTATATCTATATATCTGTATCTGTAGAAATTCTACTCTATATCAAAATGAGTTTGTAGTACTATAAAATGGGACCATGATGTGATCCAGCTGGTTGCAGCAGCCACACCGTCAGGTAACTTTTTAATATCGTGAACACTGCTCCTGCACCACAGGCTGTAATTCAGCCCTTTGATTATTTCCCTAAAGGCTCACCTGAAAACTGCATCAGTGTTAATACATCTGTCACAGTTATGTCCCTCTAAGGAAATGTACTCTGAAGTGCTTCTTTGTAACTCTCTGCTTGGAGTCATGATTCACTTTAACGTTTCATTTCCTGCAGTTACAGTATTAACTTCTGTGTTCTGCACCCGTTCATGTGATCGGTTTAGTTTATGTGTTCTGTCTATTCTGATGGATGAGGACTCAATTGATTAATAAGGATCTAAGAGTGATTTATGTACTGATCAATCAGGTCCAGTCACCTGTATTGGTGTACCCACTCTGTTAAAACTGCTGGATAAAGTTACTTTTCAAGCCTACATGGTATCATGGGATAGTGTATAAATAGCGTGCCACTTTCAAGGACATTTTGTGTGTTGTGTCCATGCAGTGTAAGCTTCTTGTGATTCAACACTGTCCGAGTCACCAAAGACGAGTCCAAGTCAAGTCAGAGTTGAGTCCCCATTACCTGAGTCTGAGTCGAAGTCATCAAGGTTGAGTCTTAGCATTAACCGGTGGTATGCTTGTGAATCCAGACGTAGGCTGGTGAACATGCGTGCCTGCCCTTGCACGAAGTTGAATCATGTTACAGTATTAATATAGCTATCAATATCCAATGTCAAATCAGTCTGGCCTATTACAAAAAACAAACAAAATAAGTCCTTATTTTCATCCATCCAAATGCTCGAGTGTGAGTCCTTGTCAAGTCATGAATACTGAAAATCATGATTTGAATTAGACTTGATTCTAAATCCTGAACTTGAATATTACAAAACTAGGTTAGGGGTTAGTCAGTAGGGAAATGACGTGGTGGGAAATGACATTAAAAATATAAAATGTGTACTGATAATTCATAATTCATTGATTATTCACACACCATTTGGTGAGACTAGACTGTTCAAATCAACAAATTCCAATACTTGGTGCAAAATAGTAAGTAGCTACATCACAATATTGTTGCTCAAAGGTTTGTATCTGAGGGTATTATACGAGTGTTAAAATAATTAGCATAATAATTACCACACTTTTTATGTAGTTATAATAACAGCACGGCCAGTACCTCCACTCATTATATTCACATTCAGCCATCCCTGCTGAGCCTAATAACACTCTCAGTTACTCTGACCAGTCATAACAAGGGCAGCTTATTGCTTTTGTTATACAGGAATAGTATCATTTATCATGCTGTCATTCAAAATGACTTACGATATAGGTCATAAACAAAAGCTGCTGCCAATTGGAAACGGAGTCAACAGCGACCTGCCAGACAAAATAAGCAGCCACTAATTAGTTTGTTTTTGACAGCTTCTGTGACCATAAAGGTCTTTGATAACTTGATTCAATTTGCAGTTGTTCACTTTTCAAATTTGTACAACACAGTGGCTTTTGATATGATTCTGAGCCCCTGCTGGATACACAGAGAAATGTGCCACGGTTGGCTGAGATGCCAAGAGTCAATAAGTTATCTGGGTTATTAGAAGTATCAAATGTTATATTTCATATTCCCACAGTAGGATATTGCTGCATGTGTCCCGTGCTTCTGCTCCCTGACCATTTCTGTATGTTTTCTCAGCAGTGGAAACACTGAACCACCTCAGGCAACATTTTCCTGTTTTATTTTTAACCACTGTGGTTGGACAGTGGGAGAATCATGCCATGTGGAGTCACACAGAGTGACATATATGGGACATGGTCTACTTTTTCAAATAAACACAAACGTGCACACAGCTGACATCTCTCCCAGCCTCAGGTGGCGTTTCAGCACGTGAAGCTGCGTGAGTGGGCAGCAAATGTGTTACTGCCAGCTCGGACAGCAGCGGCTGCAAACTGTTTCTCATCACCACAAACACGAGTGTGTAGGCTCGCTCTGCTTTCGATTTATTCCTTAATGCTGTGAACACCCGCTCACTATAAAACATCTCAAGATTTTCAAGGGTAGGGGGAGGCTTTTCTTCTGCACCACCTCATTCTGTAAAGCTCAGTGGAACAATACAAAATACATTGGCTAAATAAAGTATGACTGTGTGTGTGTATATATCTGCTAATGTAAAACACTGAAAGTTCATTCTTGACCTTGGAAACAGGAGCATTTTTTCTGAACACTTTAAAGGCTTCCACATTCGTCCATAGTTGACTAAAAGCTCATTCTTTTGATTGAATAACATAAACTTTCTCATGAAACTGTGTGACGTGATTAAAAGGTCTAAATGGATTTAGTGGTGAGATTGTTATTTCAGGTAATAGAAGACATTTATGTAGTCAATAAATCTTCAGTCATCAAAATGACTGAGAATGCAGAAAGATGTAGGTATGATCTAAAGAAGATCAAAATGAAAACAGAAACAGAGACAATGGTGAAAAGTTTCAACTCAGAACAGAAAAAAAAAGTCTGTGGCCTGAATCATGACCAAAAAACAAAGAGCACTGTAATTCTCGTACTGTAGGTTTGCCTTAACATAGGAATATAGTACAATAGGTTATATTGTATTTTCACAGCCGACAGCCTGAAGCTGTTCTTCCCTACAGGATACCGTCTTTAGATATGTTAATAACTTGAAATAGGAATGAGAAGAGTGAGATGGCTTTTCAGACATGAAGATCAGTGTGGCTGTGTTTTGTCACAAAGCAGGGGAGCAGCTGTGAATCATGGGCAAAATGCTTCTCATTTTATCTACACACAAATATTACTTCTTCTATAACAGCCTCGACTCAAAGGCCATCAAAAACTAGTACATTTTGAAACTTGGAATCAAACGTTTGGTCAGATTTTTAGTTATTCTTTGATTTTTGTAGACCGAAATCAGGTATGGAGATATAAGCAGAAAATTAATCTGCAAAAATTCCAATAATCCTTTCAAGTCATTTTCCAAGTAGAAATGACAAACACTACTGGGTTATACTTTCTCATTTGTAAGAATCTGCTGTTTTATACATTTGTAAACCACATAACTTTGGCTTTTGAGCAAAACAAGCAATCTTAAGACTTTACAGAGTGATTGTGAAAGTTGGAAATAGGCAATTTTCTGTCACTTAGTAGTATTTAGTAGTTCAAATGATTTTTTAATAGAGAAAATAATCTTTCATTTTAAACAAAAAGGAAACTCAGTTGCAGCTGTAATCAGGAAATTAGAAAACTGCTCAGTTGTTCTGTATTGAGGGGAAGTTTTATAGCTTCTTGTGTAAATAAGTCATTAAACACTATCACATTTAGCATGTTTTAAAAAAGGAAGAATAGAAAAAAACCCATACAGAATCCCTTAAACTAAGGTATTGTAAAAGTACTGTTTTGGCATTTAAAACTGTGCAGGAAACTGAACCTGGTTTTAATCCTGCTCTCATCAGAGAACACCTCTTGTTGTATTATGTGTGCTGGTAGGTAGGAACCCTCTGTAAAGACCCTCTCTAAAGACTGTAATAAAAGTACAAGGGCTACACCTGAGAACTGCTGTAAAGGCGAAGAAGAATCGTTACCTGCTCTCCATTCTTGTGGTATGATACCAAGGTCGTAGAAAAGCGTTATGTGTTCCTTTCAGCGTGGCAAGTACCTCCTCTGGTGTCAAGGCAGCTCTCAGATTAACAGGTAAAGGCACTGAAAGATATGTGATAATGACACATGCTGTTAATGTCAGACACATCTGTGTGGTTAGTCAGCCCTCCCTGAAATTAAAATGTCAGAGTTAGATGTTGTATAGAAAAGAGGCTGGAAAAATAATTTTGATGTTGTAGATGGAAAAAATAGCCAGAGAAGTTAAAGTGACAGACACCAAGTTCTATGGCAGTAAACAAATTCATATGATCTACTCTCATATTGCTAAACTTGCTAAGGTGGATATGTCTATGCCTCAGCTGTCTGACTAGAGTAACTGTTAATGGCCTGAAATGGTAGAAATAATAATAATAGTAATTCAAAAGAGCAGAAAAGTCTAAAATTATAATGATGATGATTCAAATTTCTCTTGACCCGCCGGTTGTAAACCACTGCTTTAAATTGTAAGAACTATGAACCCACAGAGCATGTCAACAAAACAATTAACCCTGTGTGTATCGATAAAATTACCTATCCTGGTACAGTGTACAACTAAAATTTCAATTCGGTTTGCCTTCAAATCAGTCAGGCAGTCCAACATGGCAGAAGACTTTGTGCACAAATCAGTCATTACTAGTTTTTTTTGTTGGAGTTGGCAGGAGAAAAGCTCTAAACACTAATAATTTTCATCCACATTAGTAAAAGATGTCATCCAAGAACAAGAGAAATTACAGACCAAGAGCTCAAAACGATTAATGATTAATGAGCACAAGCTAATTCATTCAACACACAAAGTTCACACAGCATACAGTAAATGTCTTGGTTGTTATTTTTACATTCGGACTGTTTCATGAACTGATGGTTGTGCTGCACAACAGGCACTGGGCAACAGCATATATAAACTGGGACACTGTGTTTACTCATTAAACATGCTGCTAATCTAATGTTGACTGTTAGTTTGCACAAACTGGCTCCTGATTCTGACTCGTTGGCTCATACATTTCCCCCGGATGCTGACAAAACTGTTATATTGTTAAGTGACACTGTTGCTGGTGTCTTGCATATGTGTGACTTGTTTATGCATATAAGCTTTTCTGACCTAACATGTAACCCATGAATATGCAGGCATGTCATCTTCTCTCCCAGTACTTAATTTATTTTTCACCCCTCATTGCTCTTGCCTCCATGTTTTCCCAGGGAAAGGAGAGATAAACACCCTGCAACAGCTCCTTCACATTTTTGAGGTGGGGGAAGAGCCAACAGTATCTTTCAAGCTAAATATAGATTCCCCTGATGAAACGGCTGCATGCCTAAAATGCTGCTGCTGCTGCTGTTGCTCTGGCACTCGCCGTCACCTCTTGTACTATGTGATGCTGCGTGCATACTCTCATGCAGCACGAGCCTCCCCTCCCTCTCGCAGAAATGCTGCAATGCGTCTCCCTCAGCCAAAGACTGGGTCAGTGTAACTCGGCTAGCAGCAAAAACAGCTAGAGAACCGTCCCCATAGCAACAGCCAATGAGACTTGCAGCTGAAGGATTTGTTTTCGTACTATTGTTGAAATTGTATGTGAAAAGAGCGTATTTGCAGGATTAAACTCGTCTGGGGGCTTAGCTAGTGCGAGTAGTGACATGAGATGGCAAGTGAGCAGAGGAGAAGCTGGGAGGGGTTTATGCACAGCCATATGTCTCCTTTATGTCTGTGCTGGACTATGGCAATGTCATACATATGCAGGCATCTTTGCAATGGAGCAGTGAGGTTTATCACAAATTTTGAAGCCCTTACTCACCACCACCTTATCCACCCATAGACTTGACCACAGGCACATCCTTATGTATAATACTATTCTTGGTCTGCCTCCATTTTATCCACTGATCTACATCCTTCGAAAAAACATGGGAAAGACTTATTCTTACGGTGTGTCCCTAAAGTCTGAAGGTACAGAACTGGGAAAAAGGACAAGCTCCGTCTGCGAGGGATCAGGTGCAAAATGACCAGAATCTCAGAACTAATTTCACTGGATCCATTTAAAGTACTCTCAAATTACTTGGAGGCAGACACATCTAGCTCATATTGCCCCTGTTTGATGGCTTGTGATGAATATTTGATGATTATTTTTAATGTTTTGTGTTTCTGTAACTTATTCTTTATTTCCATTGTTAATTGTTATGTAGTGTTTTCATACATTGTTTGTTTTCATCAAAAAGTCAAAGTGATCTCGTACTGCTTGATAACATCCATTAATATTTAATCCTTCACATACAGTTTTCCTCTTTTTGGCAATGCTAGTGGTGATGGATGTCAATGTCGGTCAACTGGTGGCTTCACCACGTTGATTCAGACTGAAATATGTTGATAATTATTGGCTAGATTGTTATGACATTTGGTTCAGGCAGCCATATTCCAGGATGAATTATGATAATGTAAATGATCACTTAACCCATTAGTCTGTCCCATTCTCATGAACGCAATATCTTGGGAATGTCTTGAGGGAGTTCCTTCAAATTTAGCACTGAAGTTCTCTTGGACTCAAGGATGAACTGATTTGAATTTGGTTGTTAAAGGTCAAAGGTCAAGGTCACTGTGACCTCACAAAAACGTTTGTGGCCACAACTGTAGAATTAATACACTAATTATGACAAAATTTTACACATATCTAATAGGATAAAATTATGAAGCCATGACATATCCAGAAGATCAAAGGTCAACTTCAATGTAATGGGATGGTGTTTCTGGCTCTTACACAGCATCATGACTCAGGAACAGAAAGGGAGATTGAGATATTTTCTGCAACTTGACTGTTTGGCAGATGCATACAACCATGGGGCGTTGATAGTAGTTTAACAGTGTTTAAGTGTTGGGGATTTTTGTTTTGCCAGGGAGGTTTTCTGCCTTTTTTCATCCCTATCATTATGTGGCCTTGGTGTAGTTATAAGATTTTGTTGTTTTTTTGTCTCTGTTTCCTGAAGGCCAACGAATTCTCCAGTATCAGAGTGATGTCCTCGAGACAGTGGTGTTGGTGAACCCATCAGAGGAGACTGTTGCTTCAGAGGTGAGTCACACCCAGACAACGCAGTCAAAACAACCATGGGGTGATGATGACCACATGCTCTGACTCCTGCAGGACACTTGCAAATAATGTTCTGCATTTTTTATTTAAATCATGCTGAGGAGTTTCAGGCCAAAGGGTTCAGTCTGAGCTGAACTTGGTTTCACTTATGAAGAACACAGCAGCAGCTGCTTTTCATCATTTAGCCACAGTGGGAGGTCCATGTCTCTCCTGCTAGTGATCGTCACTCCTTTGATTAACAGGAAAACACTTCATCACTCTCAGCTGAAGCCCCACAGTGTGAGACACAGACACTTCTCTATTAATCTAACTATAAATAAACACACTCATACACCTCAGACTTACTTGACTGCCTGGTGTTTTACCACTGGTGAAATGTGAAAATGACAGTTTTGAAGTACATTATCCTGACACTTTATATATGTGTGTCTGACTGAAATTAGAAGACATTTTGCTCGTTCCAAACAATCTATTTTGGAAATTGAGTGATGCCAATTGCATTAGGACAGAAACTAACAAGACACTATTCAACTCTTTTGAGTAATTTTAGACTGTTATTTTTATACTTGGTGTATTAACAGTTCGTCAAAATGAATGTTTGGCCTTTCATCTCATACTAGTTGTTTTGCAATATCTACTAATCAATCAAAAGAAATACTGCAACTCAGTGTGTTATACTTTTGTTTTTTTAATTGGGGTGCCAGCCAAGCATCACTTGACAAATAGGTTTTCATTGATGTGAATAGTTACACCAATGAAAACCACACAAAGGATGTATGCATCAACACAACTCATACAACCTTAAAATAAAGTATTGGACAACTTGGGGTTTTCTTTTTCAAGTGTTCATAAATGTACTGTAACAAAAAACAAACCAAATGCATTCAACAACACAATGTCCACCTGGATGATATTTAAGAGTTCATAATTTCAGTTCATACACCAACCAGTTTTTGAGTTCATTTCTCATACAGTAACTAACATAAAAACGATCCTGGTGACGTTTAGTTCCTTATCAACCAAAATAGTCATGTTTTAATCCCCAGAAGAAAATGATAAAGGCCGCATCTCCTAGTCTAACGAGGAGACCGACCTTATTCAATTACCCGTGCTCCGCGGTATGATCCGAAGAAGCAGGCTAAATCCGCCAAGACACAGAGGTCTGGTAATCACACACCTAGCCCAAAGCCTTCCAGTCAAGGTCCGCTGCTTGCAGATGATAGCGCTACCTTTCCCCTACTCTGCCGCAGTATGCGGACTACAACGCCGGTACCTCCTCTTTCTCCGGTGAGCGTTTAAAAAGCCGGAAGCTGCGACGGTGTGTGACGTCTTTTGCTAGGGACTGCAGTGCGTTGCCATGACGACATGTACGCTTTGCGGCAAAAACTTTATTTTTTAATCAGCTCGTTACAACTACAGTGTATGAGCTTTGTTTTTGGGGGGAAGAATACCATTAACCAACTTCATTGCTCACATTTGGCCACTCCAAAAAGATTTTCCATCTTTCCCGTTCAGTACCATTTGACTTTTTGGTTTTGATGTTGAACTTACGGATGATTTATTATTATAATGCAGTAATGTTATTCTCTGCTCTACTTAGATCCGCTCTCTGATCAGTGACTTTTCTGGGAATAAGTTGCTGATACTGAGTGGCCAGAGCTCTGAACAGGGAGGTGACATTCTACTGCAAGGTGGAGCCTTCACCTGGCAACACTTCTCCGACATCATCTCCAACCCTGAAGTGAGCTGAATACTCTGTCTCTCCAAATATTTTGTCACAGTGCATGTATATGGATCAATTTAAGATTACATAAAGCTTCCAAAGCACAGTTCTTTCAGGTTGACACTTTATTTTTTCCCTGTTACTGTGTTCCTAGGTAATTGAAATCCTGTCCAGGGGCTCTTCAGAGCAGCCATCCAGGCTTACTGTTTCCTGTCAGGGAGACGGGGGCTGGAGCTCCCTGGGTCAAAGTCAGGAGCAGCAGCCGCTGCAAAATCTTCTGGAATACCGCTTGAACCCCGAACCCCACCTCCCAGACATGGATGGAGTCACAGAGTTCACCGAGTATGTCTCAGAAACAGTGGACGTGCCATCACCCTTTGACCTCCTGGAGCCCCCAACCTCTGGAGGTTTTCTGAAGTTGTCCAAACCTTGCTGCTACATCTTCCCTGGAGGCAGGGGAGACTCTGCTTTGTTCGCCGTCAATGGGTTCAACATCCTAGTAGATGGAGGGTCTGAGCGGAAGTCCTGCTTTTGGAAACTGGTTCGCCACCTGGACAGGATTGACTCTGTCCTGCTCACTCATATTGGGGCGGACAACCTCCCTGGCATAAATGGGCTGTTCCAGAGAAAGATCGCTGAGCAGGAGGAGGAGCGCAACCAAGGATCTGGCACCAGCAGCAATGGTGACTGGATGAAGAACCTGATCTCTCCTGAGCTCGGGATCGTGTTTTTCAACGTCCCAGAGAAGCTGCGGATGCCAGAGTCCACACTGAAAGTGAAGCGAAGCATTGAGGAAGCATCTCTTACACTGCAGTACCTCAACAAGCTTGGTATCACACCAGAGCCTCTTCACAGGGTTGTCAGCAACACCATTGAACCTATCACACTGTTCCACAAACTCGGTGTGGGAAAGTTAGACATGTATGTCTTAAACCCTGTAAAAGAAAGCAAAGAGATGCAGTTTCTAATGCAGAAATGGGCTGGAAACAGCAAAGCCAAGACAGGGATTATGATGCCCAATGGAAAAGAAGGAGAAATATCTGTTCCCTATTTGACATCAGTTACAGCTCTCATTGTCTGGATTCCTCACCATCCAGCAGAAAAGATAGTCAGGGTGTTGTTCCCAGGAAATGCACCTCAGAATAAAATCTTTGAGGGCCTTGAGAAACTAAAACACCTGGACTTCCTGCGATACCCGGTGGCAACCCAAAAAGACATATCTTCTGGCGCACCACCTCCCATCATCAAACAGACTAAAATAAGATCCAGAACTGACAGCAAAGAGAGTCTCAAATCCTCACCCAAGCCACACTCTAAAACAACAAAGAAAGAAGCTAGTGGGCAGGAGGAGGAGACCAAAAGTGACATTACAAAAGAAAATAAAGTAGAAAAGAAAGAAGATAAAAAACTCAAAAGTGAAAGTCTAAAAGCCACCAAACAACAGAAAAACAGTGAGGTGGCTCCTGTGGCAAACAAGACAGAGAAAAAGAAAGTAATCAAGGAAAAAACTGCCAAGCAAGAGAAGGCATCCAAGATGGATGAAAAGAAAGACAAAGAGAAGAAAGAAATCAAGAAAGAGAAAGTTAAGAGGGATGAAAATATAAGGAAAGAGGAGAAAAAAGAAAGTAAAGCAAAAGAGGATAAAAAGAAAGACCCAAGTAAACCGGAGCTGAGAAAAATCACCAAACCTGACCTGAAACCACTTACCCCAGAGGTGAGAAAAACTCTGCACAAGGCCAAGACTCAGGCTAAGCCCAAGACAGACAAAAATAAAGCAGTCAAAGAAGAAGCTAATGAGAAAAAGCCAGTTCCAAAGAACATCCCTGAAGAGGTTGCAGCAGCAGCTTTGGCAGACAGGTCCATCGTATCCTCCCCTGAGGACCTCACTGAGGACTTTGAGGCTCTAAAACAAGAAGAGCTGTCCAACCTTAAGACTGAGCCTATTCAGAATGATGTGATTTCTGGGCATTCAGTGCAAATAGATACTAAAGTTTCTTCCTTAGTTTACCCGGATGAGAAAGTCACATCCCCACCCACTGAGATAAAATCTGCTTCACCCAAATCCCCTGTCAAACAGGAGGAAGACAACAAAGACAAGGGCACATCAGAACAGGTTGCAGCCACTAAAAAGAGGGATGGAAGTGATGGCTTTGACAAGAAGTATGAAGAGGAGAAAATGGAGAAATATGACAAATACCCTGTAAAGGACAACACAAAAGACAGATCAAAGAAGAGTGACAGCTCAGAGGAGGAGGGCGACGTGATTGAAAAAGCCGAACTTGAAGGAACGGAAGATGACGAGGTCCTGAAATATAAAACTGAGGAGGCGAAAAAAGAAAAAACAGGAAAGGAGTGGGACACCAAGCCAACTGAACAAAAACCTCTATCAACTACAGCTCTGTCTGGACAAGCTGTAGCAGCCTCAGCCTCAGAGCAGTTCTCTTTCATCCAGGACGAGACGATCCCTGGTTACTCTGAGACTGAACAGACCATCTCTGATGAGGAGATCCATGAGGAAACAGAGGATAGGATCCCACAGCTGCGCTATGATGTGGGCTCCTATGACATCTCTGTTCCTGATGTCCCTGGCACCTTTGACTCCATGCATGGTATCAAAGAGATGAAGAGCTCCACTGTGTCTGATGTTGCAGATGTCAAACCCAAGGCATTCATGGGAGGTCACGAGCCCGAGCTTGCACCATACCCTGCCATCATTGCTGCTCCTCTTGCGGAGGAGGAGCACATTTCCTCAGCAACATCCATTACAGAATATGACAAACTGTCGTCCTTTGCCACGTCTGTAGCTGAGGACCAGTCAATAGCCTCAGTTACAGCACCTCAGACCGAGGACGCTGGGAGGAACTCTCTCCTACTTGACACCATCAACAATATCCCCCGTGCAGAGGCCGCACATGGGAAGGACTATCTCCACTCAGCAGGAACCATCTCACCCACCTCCTCTCTAGAGGATGACAAGTGCTTTAAGTCTCCCTCCTCTGATGAGTACCAGCCCAACATTCCTGAGTTGGAAGGTGATGCAAAGATCAAATCAGTCCATGAAGAGGAAGATGATGAGGAAGATGAGGACGAGGACCAGACTCCAAATGTTGACATCCCTCTCGGTAAACTCCAAGAGGGCTATGAACATGCAGCCTCCAAGATGCTCCAGGAAAAGGAGAAATCTCCCTCTACCACTTTTTCTCCTCCTCCCTTCTCTACCACGCAGTACTCACCCACACAGGCCTTCAAAGAAAACCAGGCTCTCTTTAGCACAGAGGGATTTAAGGCTGGTGCTGATATAAAGACTATTTCACCCCCTCCATCTTTATCCCCTGGGTTAGAGTCCCACTCCAGGCAGGAGAGTGAGGAAAGATGTCTAAGTCCAGATGATAGCACTATGAAATTGGCCTCACCCACACAGTCTGTGCCGACAAGCAGCGGCTACTCTCCAACAGAAGACAAACCATTTAAGACAGGGGACAAAGATGAGGCAGTGACCAATGTCAAAGCCGATGCCCAAAAAACAGAAAAATCAGTCACTATTTCAGACAATACGTCCCTTTTCGGTCTGCCCGGTGACAAGACAGCATTTGAAGCATCTGAAGAATCAGATGAAGACAATGAAGATGAAGATGAGTTTTATGCCAAGAAGGATTTACAGCCTACTGTTAAGGCCAAACTTATGGAGGCAAAAGAGGGGTGCTTCTTGGACGACGACTTCACCTTTGAGGCAAAATCTGCAAAGGTAGAAACAGAAGTCAAGGGCTTGGACAAGACACAGGTGTCTTTTAGCACAGACGTGAAACCAAAACCTCAGGTGATGTACTCAGATGAAGATGAAGATGAAGATGAAGATGAAAAAGATGATGATTTGACAACCGGTGCAGGTTCTAAAACCTTATCAACAGATCAGAGCAAAGTAGACTTTAAAATTGACAGTGCAGAGAAAACTGATATCTCTTTTAAAGAGCCTGAGAAAAGTGTTCATTTCAGTCTTTATGATTTCCCAGAAAAGGAGAGCAAAGAGAAAGAAAAGGCAGTGTACATAAGACAAGACACACCCTATGTGCACGGCAAAACATTCTCTTACAGTGACATCTATGACAGTAAAACAAGCTCAGTGGATTCTGACTCGTATCGTCAAGAGTCCTTAGATAAGATGGAGAAGGACACTGCAAAGAGTGGAGTAGATTTGCAGAAAGATGCGCCTCCCTCCCCAGTAACAGCCACAGAAAAGATGTCAGAGAAAGAGGGATTTAGTTGTACTACTGTCTCTTACGGAAAAGAGTCCTCCTCCTTGTCATGGCTTGACTCGAAGAGCACCTCTGCTATACCCCAGTTTGAAAAAGAGGTCAAAGAGAAGGAGACATTTGATTACAGTGCAGGTAGCCGATTCCCTTCAGTTGCTGATAGACCTGAGGCTTTATCCACTTCTTTATCATCAGAAAAAGACTCTTTCTTTAAAGGGCCAACTGACAGCACAAAGCCCCAGACATACTCCACAATGGCAGCTTTTGATGTAGACAAACCTGCTGCCACAGGCTTCAGTGAGAAAGGAGCGTGTTTGGAGATTGATATGCGAAAACTAACAGCAAGGGATGAGGAAGACTATGATGACGATGTGGTTGATGAAGATGATGAGGAGGAGGAAGATGAAGAGGAGGAAGACGAGGAGGAAGAAGGTGCAATTGATTCTGATATGGAGAAAGGTGCCAAAGAGAAGTCTGAGAAAGAAGTAAAAAGTCCAATCAGTGAAATGTTTGGCTCAAACAGGCCTGAATTTATGGTTTCCATGGCAGGATATGGCTACAACAGTCAAGGGAAGCCAAGTATGAAAGAAAGCAGCTCCGCCCCACTCACAAAGGCTGAAGACAAAGCTAAGGTTGACTCCTCATCCTTCAGTGGAAAGCCAATGGATTTAGGGGCTACAGGTTTCTCTGGCTACTCCTCAGGATTCGACTACTCATATGGAAGTGGTGAGAAAGACTCATTTTTATCAAGTCAGACCACAGACAAAGGAAAGGATGATTTCACTCTAAAATCAACAGAAGACAATTATTATCAGAATGACAGAGCTGATCCTGATTTTGAGAAACAGAAGACACCAGACCTTCTTAGTAAGAGGTCATTGGATACAAGCTTTCAGTATACAACCACAGCTGGCCCTGGCTACTCCTCCTCTTCAGCCTATAGCTACTCCTCCTCCACTTCTGGCTCACTCTCCACCAGCCGTCAGTTTGGAGAGGAGCTAGAGACGCCTGCCTCTGCTGAGCCTCTCTTTGAATACTCCTCCTTTAAAGATGAACACTCGCTGGTCATGGATTCTCCCTTCTCCAGCTCTGCTGGTGCCAAAGATGACTATCTGGAAGTGTCTGAAAAACAAGTCACTACTACAACTACGGCTGAGTCCACCTCCAGTTTAGCGCGCTTCTCACCCCTCAGCCCATTTGAGGAGGTCAAATCTTTCCCCTCACTCTCATCCACTGGCTTTGCTGAGGACAAAAACAAGCATACAACCTCATCAGGTGGAGTCACGGACAAAGGTCCTCAACCTGATTGTTTCTATAAGCCTGAATGGTCTGAAGGGTCCAAGCTGGACACAGCTGTTGGGTTTGGGGCCTCAGCAGGACTGTTCTCTCAATCAGAGCTCTCCAAGGAAAAAGAGGCAGCCAGCGCTGCTCTGTTTGGTGTCACTTCCTCACCACGCCCAGACATAGAGGGCAAGCATTACTTTGAGGAGACTGACAGTAGTGAGGAAGAGGATGAAGAGGCTTACATGCGTGAGATGACTCTGAGGTCTCCTTCCAGTGGCCTGGCGGGTAGCCTCTCCTTTTCTGACAAGCCTGTTGCTCCAGCTGCCACTGAAAAGACGGGCAGTGTGCTCCCTGATGTTCTTGGCTCCTACATGCCCTCACCTCTCCAGGCCAGCAAACCAGATACAGCCAATGGCCCCACAGAGGTCAGCACAAGCTCCACCCTCCCTGCTGGAGCAGCAGCCAGTGGTGTAGTTTCAGGCCCAGCCAAGGTAGAGTCTAGGGAGGGGGCAGCAGGTTACAGGAGCTCCTATGAGTGGGAGATGCCAAAGCCCCAGATGGGAATGGTGCCTGGAGACTCCCCTCCTCATTATCGTCATGATGATGAGTTTGAAGAGGAGTGTGAGATGGAGCCAGAGCACCCTGCCCGTCCACTTTCACTCTCTTCAACCGACCAGCCCTTCCGTTCGTCTTTCTACGCGGAGGAGTGCAGCCGAGGAGGGCAGGATGACGATGATGACAGTGATCAGGATATTGCTGGTGATGCACACATGGGAGCCACTTCATCTTATACCAGCCGCAGCTCTCCCGGATATTCCTCCTCCGAGTACAGGCAGCGCAAAGAGGACCTCTCACCTTCCTTCATCAATCCCTGCATGCGGCACTTATCCAGCGACGAGGATGATGATGAGCAAGGACGCAGAAGTGACCAATCACAGGAGGGCGATGAACATGATCTGTCAGTCAAGAGAAGGGCTCACAAACATCCTCATCATCACCAGTCTCACAGCAGAGACAGCAGCTCTCTGCACCAAGCTGGTGGCATGTCAGCGGGACTGGGTCTGGCCACAGAGGACACACCGCCCACCTCCGTCAGCGAGTCCCTTGGCTCTCAGTCAGACTCTGATGTGCCTCCAGGTACTGAGGAATACCCCTCAGTTACAGGTGAAGGCAACATGGACTCAGATGAGGATGCAGACTATATGCCTGTTGATAAATTATCTGCCACGGGAGCAGGCAGCCATCACTCCACCAGGAGGAGCCATGATCCTCCTCCTGCTCCCATCATGGACCCCTACCCCCACCCTCCACACCCAGACGTTTGCATGGTGGATCCTGACTCTTTGGATAATGGCTCAGTTAAGAAAGAGCCAAAAGCAAAGAGCTTGAAAAAGACCTCTGGGAAAACCAAATCAGCATCCCCAGCGAGGCGCAAGAGGTCTCCCATGCCTGTCAAGCAAACACCATCTCCTCGCAGTGCCTCACTGAAGAAGAAGGAGGCAGACAAAAGCTCACGTATGTCTCGTCTGTCTGATGGACAAGGCTCCAAAGATGATGACTTCTCACGGTCGAGCTACAACCCTGGCAAGGGGCTGACAAACGGTGTCAAGAGCAGCTCAGGTGAGCAGAATTCACTAAAAAGAGGATCTTAAAAGCTCTTCAGATATCAGTGATATTTAATACCACAAAAGAAATTTAAAAGATAAACGTTTTGCACATACTGACAGTTAGGCTTTGTTTTCCCACTCAGGTTCTCAGAAGTCTGGCTCTGCAGGTGCTCCTGGCCTCCCTATTTATGTGGACTTGGCCTACATTCCCAATCACTGCAGTGCCAAGAACGTGGACCAAGAGTTTTTCAAACGCATTCGTTCTGCATACTACGTGGTGAGCGGGAATGACGCAGGAAGTGGTGAACCAAGCCGAGGAGTCCTTGATGCACTGTTGGATGGCAAAGCTCAGTGGGGATCAAACTTACAGGTACCATTTCCAGAGCTATTTACCTTAAAGTTAATTTGTATTTTGAAATAATCTATCTTATTTGTGTTGTATCTTGGGGTTTTACATTGCCTTCTGTGGTGTGGCATAAGTTGTTAAATTTGTCTGTGCTGTTCTCATGTTTTATTTGCTTTCTTTATCTCAGTGTTCACAGATGAGGAACAAAGATTTCCCTCAGCAATCTCATTACTTTCATTACTTTTCCAACAAATAATGCTCTTCATGTAAAGTATAGGAAAGTTTTGCTAGAATCATTCTTACAGACATAAAGAAACTGGCAATTCTCACATACTAGAAAAGTGCAAAAAAAAAACAAAAAAAAATCCAGTTATAGCAGCCAAACTGACAGTATTTGCTAGAGCACATGTGTATAAAGACATGTAAACTTTCAAAACATAGTTACATTTCATTAAATTTAAAAGATATTTGTACATTGTAATATCAACACCTGAAGGAATTGTTGGGCTGTGCTGTGTTTCCACCCTGTGTGGAGAGTGATATCAGACTGAATCTGAGACCCTCCCCTTGACAGCAGAGCAAAAACTAAGTGGGCGAAGCCTGATATTGCCAATTTCCCTGAGGATGTAGGTAGGCGCGAGTGAGCACTCCTGCTTTCCTGTCAAATCTCAAAGTAAAAAATGATTTGCACTAAACAAAAGTGTCTGAAGTAATGCAGATTTTCATTGGAATGTAATGCTGACCAAAAGAGCTCTTCCCAAAGCGTATCCAGTGGATATGATGAGGGACAAAATTCACATTTTGTGCAAAATTATGTTTCAAAGTTTATCTGAAGTTTATATGAAGCCTCATCAGTCTGAGCTGGACAAACTAAGTGGATATATTTGAAGGTTACATCCTTTGCTGTACAAAATTCCCTGTTTTTGTTTCTGTCTTCCTGAAGCTGAAGAAACACTGTCCTAGGAAACACAAAGAGAATTTTGTACTAAAAAGCCTTGTATATTCCCCATGTCAGCACTTATCACTTGTCCTATCATTTCCTAATTTCCCCTCTCTCTCTCTCAGGTGACACTGATCCCGACCCACGACACAGAGGTGACCCGTGACTGGTACCAGCAGACACACGAGAGGCAGCAGGAGCTCAACATCATGGTCCTGGCCTCCAGCAGCACCGTCGTCATGCAGGATGAGTCTTTCCCTGCCTGCAAGATCGAGTTTTAAGATCCTCGTTTCCTTTCTCCCTCCTCTTGCCCTCCCCAGTGTAGATCTGTTTTTAATTGCTCTTCTCTATAGCCTAATATACAAATCTGTCCCTGCTTTCGGAGTTTGTGTGATCGTTTGGCTCAAAAGCAGGAGCAGATCTGGATAACTGTCTATTTTTTCTAGATTTTTATTCATTTCTAAGCTTTTCGTGGCCATCATTATTTATATTACAACGGTAGACAACTGTTAGTCCTCCACTACATTATGATTATTATTCAGTCACGTGAAAGGAATTATGCAGTTTTTCTGTCGTTTACCTTGATTTTTTCCAACCCCTGTGAGACAATGGCATCCTTGTTTTTAGCTGAGACAACATGCCTGTTGTACTGTACAAAAATGATGTCACACAGGAATAATTAAAAAGCTGATACTTGGTTGTTCGTCCTCTAATTGGCTTAAATCAAAGCACAAGTTTGCGCACCTCACAGCAACAAGGTACAAATTAATTTTCTTTCACTGAATCTTAGACATCAAGCCTTTCACAACACAACTGATCGACTTAAAACATTTTGCTAATTGTGATCAATTTTACTCCACTTTACTCTAGTTTCCCTTTCTGTCTCTCCCCTAAAACAATGACAGTCTGAGTGTTGAACTTTGTGCCTCCTGCTGACATTAGTGAGATAGGAAATGTTCAAGTAGATCCCAGCAGTCCTTTCAATATGTCTTTTGAGTATATTTGCCGTAGCATAGGGATGACCATATTCAAAAATCTGTATTGTAGTGAAATATGATATTTCTACGGTTCTCTCAAAGTGAAAATCAATTGTTACCGTAAGAATTTCTCAGTGGCTGTTATTTCTTACAGTGAAGTTGATGAATAAGTTTCTCTCTATACTTGTTTCTGTAGTCTTTGATGTATTTTTTCAGTATATTTCCAGTTGACATATCGAGGCAGAGGATCATGAGGAGAGATGTAGGCGGAGGCAGCGATGCCAGTACAAAAATCATCATCCTGCCCTTTGGATTCTACCTGTTTATATCTTTACATACAGAACAGCACTCTGTGTTCAGAGCTCATTAGAAAAAAAGTAGACAAACCTCATATCAGTTGCTGCGTGTAAAAGATCTTTATACGAAAGCTGTGTTGAAGAATGAAGAATGTATTCCACTACAACAATAGGAACATGTGGCTGTGCGGAGAGATTGTGATTGCCTGGTGAAGAAGATGTGGGCTGGTTCGATTGGTGGTAGAAGTTAGACTGTCACCCACATGTGCCTTTCTGTCCTACTGTGCTGGAAGGGAAAAGAAATGTGTATTCATCGTAGAAATTTAAAGTATGTCAGCGTGCAGTACATCCACGGCTCTGTGGCAGAGGCTTGGTCGAGCTGGTTTCCTCTGTTGTTGTGAGTTTTTTGTTGGTGAGAAGGTCAGCACACCAAAAATGTCCAAGTTGTACATATTGAGCGTAAAATAGCACTTTTAAAGCACCAACTCAGTATTTCAGCCGTTGTGTTTTAGATTTCCTGGAGCTGCCACTCGAAGAAGCACAAAGAGTAACCAGTGTGCAAAACCTAAAGCTGATTTTACATTACAATACTTGCACTGAAACGTGTGCTATCCTTTTTTTCTGGTTTCTTTTAGATATTTAGATAAAGAAGAAGAATTTGTCTTGAGTTTGCAAAATTGTTTTTAGCCACAATCACCTCAACTTGTTGCATCGTGTTTTTAAACTGTCATTACTTTAGTTTCAGTGGTAAATCAGTGGATGTTTTTAAGTAACACTTTATTAACGTAATATTACATATGGATGTGTTTTAATTTCATATTGATGATTTTATATTTTGATAGGTTTTAAGTAATTTAATAGATTTTAACCAGGAACAAAACCAACTATCTAACAAATTACAGGACCAACAAATCTCACCAGGGTTGCTATTTTATGATCCACAATAAAAAAAATACTGATATTTCTCTGTATAATATTTTATTTCCTCTACTTATCTAGAGATGCATGTACAACAGATGCACATACATGTAAAAGGTGATGGCTCTTTCAAAAAAAAATCAAAAAAAAAAAAAAGGAGAGGCCCAAACCTCAGCGGTTCCAGCTGATTTGAATGTGAAGATGCAGATTACCTTTACGTTCTCCGTGGAGGACTTAGATCTCCTGGTTACCTTGGTTACTGTGCATCATATGGTACATCTGACTCACCAGTCACACTCGCAGCAGCAACCCTTACTGTAGCCTGCAATACATCGCAACTCTTTGCAGGGAGAGAAAACTTTGTGTGCAGATTAAAAGTCACCAGTTTCAGGATAGGGTTTGACAAACATCAGATTACAGTCAGTGTGATAATTAAGTAACAGCGTCAGCCACACTGAGACGAGACTGATGATTGGTTAAGGTTCCTAATTCCTGCTGAATTAAACAGATCCATCAGCAGCCTCTTTGATGAAACAGGGATTGCAGTGAGGTCAGTGTTTTTCTGTTAACCCACTGTGCTGCCCCATCAGACAATGACAGTGTAATCTGCATTCCTATTAAATACTACATCACTGTAAAGGCTAATAACAATATCAACACTACTCACAAATGAGCAGACCACTCAAAACCCAGACTGCCAGGTCACTCATGTCAATACATTTTTATCTATAGAGGACTTCCTATTATTCACACGTTTTTCCAGTCAAAGCTTAATATACAGTATACACTCACACACACACATAGCTGCTGCATTTTCGTATCGTGCAAAAAAAAAAGAAAGAGAAAAAAATATCTGTGGCATTCAGACTCATCTGCCGTGAAACAAATCATCATAAAGACCGTTGGTTACCAGTGAGCCCTGCTTGTACGTGCATGTGAACCTTTTGAATTCTCCTGTATTGTAATAGCTGAAGAAAAACTGACTTAACATAGAAATGCTATTTTAAAAGATGTATATTCAAGAAGCTAAGCTGTCCGGTACTGAGGAGGCACATGTAACCTGGCTGTGCTGTGCTGTAAGGAAAGCCTTGTGATTGTTTCTTTTCCTCCTTTCTGCTTCATGGTTTTACTTTCATCTCTTGTTTCAAGTGCAATATTCTCTTTATCTCTCTTTAAATGCTTAAAAAAAGGTAAAATAGAAAACAGATTTATTGTTAAAAGGGAAAAAGTGTGGTGAAGACCAATAAAAACATCATTTACTGAAGAAAAATGTCTCCCTCTTCTTGTTGTTTCATATCATTACATTATATGTATGTTTTAATTTTTTATTGAAAGGATTTGTGATGAATGCACTGTGTAGACTAGTGGAGAACATGAATTATTGTGGTTAATTCCATACAAAACCACAGATACGAACCTCGCTGTGGTTCTACAGAAGAAGTCAGAGGAACATGAAGATTCATCCTCTGGAAACCATGAACATTTGTACAAATTTTTGTGCCAATCCATCTTGTAAATATTGAAATATAAATGGAAACTTTGACTTGCTGATGGCATTAAGAAGTGTCCAAAAAAGTGTCCAATGACCAATGTTGATGCATCCCCTGGGAACTATGAATTTCTTTATCCAAATATATGACAGTCCATCCAGTGACTGTTGAGATGTTTTACTGAAAAGCACAAAGGTCTAGCTCATGGTGGCATTATAGAAAAAGTCTGGGGATTGCCAAAGTCAGTGAGATTTATCCTCTGGGAACCACAAATGTCTATACAGAATGTCATTGCAATCCATCCTGTTGAGATATTTCAGTTTGTACCAAAGCAATGGATTGAGTGACAGGCATTAGCAAGATTAAAAAGAAACAAAAATTTCATATAGATTAGAAAAGATTACCAATTTTCTTACAGCAGAGATGATTTCTCTTCTTTCCCTCTTAATCATGGTTCACAGGTTGGGAACCAGTGATTGAGGCCTTGTAGACACTAGTTTCCCTTCACACCCTTAGAGTGTCTGGATGATGAAATACTGGGGGTGGGGGGCAGCACAGGCAGAGTCCAGACTCAGGAACAGTGCCTGCTTTGTTCAGACTGTGTTAAACCCTTTTTCAACAGTGTGAGAATCCACAGATCTGCAGGGTGGAAGCGTTGTGGCCCTGTGGGGTGGATATGAGCTGTTTGTCATGCAAAACCAGTCGAACAGAGGCAGCAGTGATGTGTGTCTTTGTTGTGAGATTGAGGAGCTCAGACACTGTTTGGCCTTTGTGAAGCTGATACTGTGCTGGACGAAGGAGCAGGCTGGAGGACAATCACCAGTGTGACAAGCTGCTGAATAGATGCTGCAATGACATCACCTCCAGAGTCACATGATCAGGGTAGAGTACAGCAGGAACAACAGATGTGACGGTTTCCCTTTTCATCAGAAAACAACCAAGTACACTAACTCAAGTACTGTAAGATAAAATAAGATAATCCTTTATTAGTCCCACAGCGGGAAAATTTACTGTTCTTAAGCTACAATTTTGAAATACTTTTCTACTTGAGTTATTCCATGCCATTTACTTTATACATATGCTCCTTCAACCGGTTATTTTGCCAATTCAAATTATTAATACAAGATAATAATATATATAATATTAATAATCAACAAACAAATTCTGATGTAGTATTACAGACTAAGCTCCCCAGCAGTTTATAAAGTAGTTAGTCCCACCTTTATCAGCTGCAACACTGGAGTGATGCTTACACATTAACTGCATCCACAGTTATAATCCACTGATATAATATACGTGATGCTGAAATAGGCCATTCTACACCAAATACTTTTTGTACTTTATTGTGATGCTTTTACTTGAGTAAAAGTTTAGGTGCAAGGCTTATAACTACCCTGTAACAGAGTATTTCTACACGGTGGTGTTGCTACATTTACAGGGTTGGGTATCATTTGAAAATTTACCAGTGCTGATTTCCACACCAATATTTTTTACTTTGAGGAATTCAACAGTGAAAAGTAACTTGATACCTAAAGTCCTTATTATAATATCTCTGTAAATACAATTACTCAAGTGCTATGCTAAGTACAGTTTTGAGTATTTCTGTTTTATGCTTCATAAAACATATACCTTACTTTTTACTGCATTTATGCAACAGTTGTAGCTGCTGGTTATATTGAACTTGTGAGATTTTGACTTCTGAAACTTTAACTACATTTAGCTGATAATGGGCCTTTACTAAGTATTTCTGCTATTATTAATACTTCTACTCATCACTGGAAGAATGTAAACATGTTCAACAAAACCTTTTTTTTTCATCAAAACAAAGAAGACAAGTTTCTGAAATGACAAGTAGCTGTACAAAAACTTCATGAGTTTAAATAAAGTTTAAAGTTGGCAAAGAATTAGTGATCAATATTACAAATCTGACAAATCATACTGGATTTCAGTATCTGATTAAATTATGCTGAACTACTCAACTTCTGTACTTACTTATAACATCCTAGTCTTTACATTTATCTGACAGCTTTCCCTCCTCGGTTCAGCCTGAACATCACTCTCACTGCACAGCTCTGACCTTCACAATGGCAGCACATCCTACGATAATGCTGACTCCAGGCGTCTGGACACATTTACCTCTGACAGATTTACTCAGTAGGGCAACACTCTCGGACTTCAGAGGCAATTTATCAGCTGAGGTCTAAGCTTTTTCAGTGCTCAGTAGTTCCCAGACTTTTCCATCAGACGTACCCCCACAGCCCTGCCAGGAAAACTCAAGTCACCCTTCATCGACACGGCCCACCATGTTCCAACTGTTTTCATTTTAACTCATTTTAAACAGGTTGAAATATCAGAGGTGAAATGTGAGAACATCTCATTTCACAGAGCAGTCAGGAGAGAGCAGCAGCCAAAGCTCAGCAGGGGAATCTTTATTGGATTACTCAACTGTCTATGAGACTTTTCATCCTCAACAATTAAAAGGTGGATCTCTGAGCAGGTTTTAAAGGGTCAGTTCACCCAAATTACGAGAAAACATTTTCTCAGCTCTTGTTGTATCTAGCCATACTATATACAGTAGTTTTGTTTTGATTTGTCAAGGTTTTAAGATCAGGCCTGCCTTCATCTAAATATAATGAACTTGAATGGAATCTGATTACTGGTGCTCAATACTTTGAAAGATTTAAAAAAAAAAAACAGCAGCAATGTTTCTTTCCTAAAAAGGTGTCCCCCATTAATGTGGATGATCCACAGAGCATGATGTGATATTTCTATAAAAGCAATTTTACACAAGTCCAGATCCTGTAACACACACTGTCTCAAAGGACTTTTTCCTTCCATACAATCTTTACTAAAAAGACAGCTGTCCTTATGCATCCCCTGAATGATTTTGTATGATCAGACTTTGATCCACCCAGTCCAGTAAAATTTGAGTCTACAAGAGCAGTATCAGTAAATAATACATAAATAATGCAATAATGTGTATATCATTCATGTATCCACGTTTTCTTGATACATCCATGAGCGAGCACCCCTGAAAATCTTGTCTTTCAGCCATATAGAACAGATTTTCATTCAAATGTAGCATCAATGTACAATGTAGAAACATGACATGACATTCGTTTACAGTTACTCATCTTTCCACACAGGGCTGATGTTTAGTTACTCTTTAGTATAAAGTACTTCCAAATAACACTCGTCACAGAGAGGGGGGCACTGGTTCTGAAAAATAATTTTCAATGTTTTAAGCACCAGAATTACAGACAGATTAAAGAGAGATTAAAGAGTTAGACATCCTAAAATCTGGACAAATAAAACCAAAACTATCTGCATGACTGGGCACCATCAGAGCTGAGAAGACGTGTGGCAGGTTTTTTGTATTTTGGGTGAATGGACTCTTTATGCAATCAGTAGCTGCTAAAAAAAAAGGTCAAAACAGAGCGAGCTCAAGAAGACGGCACACAGTCAGACTGGTGTGATTTTCTTTATCTGTACACACAGACAGGACAACAGGTCAGAGTTTCACTAACTCACAGTTGTGTTTTGCACCTCTACAGTACATTGCAATGTAACATGAAATCCCACTGATTAAACATCAAAATGCACATCAGTGTACTGATCTACCTGAATTGCTTTTCAAGCATGTGTGCACCCCCCCCCCCCCCCCCCCCCATACACACACATACACGCCTGCTACATAACTGCTTGCCACAATAAAAGCACACTGAATGTAAAATGCCCCTCCTGTTTGTTCAGTGATAAAATGAGAGATTAGCTTTCAGATTTTTCCCACATCATGAGGTGATTTTACAAAAAATATACAATAGCTATGGTACAATTAAATATCTAATATGTGGCTATTAAAAATACCAGACATTTCTTTTCAAGATGCAATTTCAAAATAAATATTTTGTCTATATCTTTTCCTACTGATTATATTAAATCTTAGATGAGGCTTAAGGACTTTGGCAGTAAGCAGTGCACACACGGTTTGACCTGGAGATTACTTACATTTTAAACTTAGACATTTTTGACTGGCAGTAATGAAGATTCAGTTGCTGGCACCAATGCAGGTACTAAGCATGTAGAGCCACAGAAGCTCAGCACAGGACAGTCTCAGGCGCATGATGAAAAACAGAAGAGCCACTGATTGTATTTGTTTTGTATTGTCAGTTTCTGTGTCTTGTACTGCAAACCATTCCTTGTTTCTCATAAAAGCAGCAAATCTATATGTCACTGTGTACTGTAACAAACATGGAAAACAGAAAAACCTTTGCACATACAGCAGTGATAACGTGTGGCTGCCTCAGTGCCAGGAAACACGCCCTGATACCGGTCACCTGATTGTGATGGATATGAAAACTGGTAACACGATGGCTAAAGCTTCACTACTGCAGCTCACCAAGAGTAAGGACTGAAGGTAAGAAATACGAGAAGCTGACTTTACACAATTTAAAGCTCCATTAATCAATATCTTTATGGTTGCAGTGAATCAACTAAACATGTGAAAATCCACACTGAATTATCACCAGCTCTAAGTGGCTTTTTAGCATCTTGTAGCCTCTTTAGCTCATACAGCGCATTTCCTGTATGTTTCAGACCCAATACTCTCCTAAACCCCTGATGAATCTACTGTGCTTTACTTGCCTGGCACAAAATGGCAGACAGGCAATGTTGGCGGTGAGCTGCTGAGCACCGTCAAACATCATCAACAGCTGAAATGCAAGGTATTTTTGTCAGGAGTTGATGTAGAGCAAACCAGAGCTTTAGGAGGGTGAATATTAGATTTACATTCATCAGGTGAACACAAACATCACTCCAATAGGATGATGATGTTGCTCAGAGTCTGGTGGATGTGGGAGTAAGGGGGTAAGCATGTCAGGGCTGTGGATGTATCAGCTTCTTTCTGACTTTTTCTGCCCCTTAGTGGCCAAATATTGATTAATGCAGCTTTAAGGAAAAGGCTTTGTGCAACACAATATAAGCAACAGTAACAGAGAGCTGTTTGATTTAAACTTAACAATAAAGCTTCACCTTGCAACAAGTGGCTTCCTACATCTTCAGTCAGATGGACTGAACCAGTGGACTGTCACAGGAGGCTCAGTTGCACCACTGGTGTGTCACCAGTGTGCTTTTTCAAAAGTCAACAAACAAGCACATATGGCATCTTCATGATTCTCCAACGCAGGGCCTAGTGTGAGGATAAGCTGCCCATAATTACTCAACACACAGTCATCAAGCACGAGGAGAGCGGAGGCCTGGTTGGCTGTAGCTCAGTACAATGCCTCACTGCTCATGAGTGACGATAAGGATGATGCCTTACAGATGTAACCACAGTAGTTTCTGACAAATCTGTTGTTCTGTAGTTTTCCACACCCTACGGCTCTGCTGTGTGAGTGGCTCCAACCTCCAGAGGTGTGTCAGGATGGGGGAGGCTTTCTGGACTGTCCATCCATAACTCCATGGACTCCTGAGTGTCAAAGAACTCATCGGGTCCCTCAGGAGACTGGGGAGTCTGGGAGCTAGAGCCTGCCTCGCTGCTGCTCTCTCTGAGCTCCAGCAGCACAGGCAGAGAGCCTGGGAGGCAGTAACCCTCCATCCGACCCAGAGCAAGCTCAGCTAATGCAGAGCAGGGCGGCCTCAGGCCAGGATCTGAAATTGGAGGGTCCACAGCTACAGAGGCCACCTCCGGTCCTTCCTGCATGTGTTCAGGATTATCTGGCTGGTGACCAGTAACATCATCCTCCTCTGGTGAGTTGTTTGGAGTCAGGGGGACTTCAGTGGGGTTTGAAAGTGCAGGGCAATTTGGGTCGAGGACTTGTGACCCAACAGCAGGTGCTGCCTGAGAGGAAATGTTTTGAGAGGAGTGAGTTTCCTCACTGCTCTGAGGGGTGAGGGAGATCTTATCGCTGAAACTGAAGCGTGGGGAAGTGTCAGCTGTGGTGGGAGAAGACGGCCCAGCGCTGGACACTGTGCTGGATGGACCGCTGCTGTCTGCACAGACAGAAAACAAACCCAAAGAAACTGTATGAGAGGGAATAAGAATAGAGAACTACTACATCTGCCACTGATATTAAATGTTCATTTGCAAGAGAAGAACAAAGTGTGTGTGTGTTGGTTCACTGGGTTCTGTAAATGACAGACAACAGTAACAGAGACTAAACTGTGAGCTCATTTTAAAACAGGCTGTAATAGATGTCTCGGAGGCCATAAATAATCCAGACGTCTGAAACTGAGATAGCCGAGGGAGGCCAACCTAGAAACGTCAAATCTTGGGACTGCTGCAATACTCACACCAAGGAGGTCTGTCAGAACGAGATCTGAGAGAGATGGAAGAAGAGAGGACTCTCTGAGGGATGTACGAGTCCACTGATGGCTGGTTGTGAGTGTCAAACATGGCTGACAGAGCTGCAGGGATAAAAACAGAACCACAGGTCAAGTTTGGTGGCAACAATTATAATGTTTAGAAATAATAACATGAAATGCAGGTTTGTTTCTGACCTCTGGTAGTCCTGGTGTGTGGGTCCCCTGCACTCTCGCACACTCCGGTGAGGAACTCGTTGACCTGTTTTAGTGACAGCGAGTTGTGCAGCGTTTCCAGGGGATAGATGGAGGGCACCATGGAGCAGCCTTCAAAGCCTGCGGCAGAGGAGAGACATGACGCCCGCAGGCACATCAGCCCTCAGTTAGACCAGGCAGTCAGAGGAGGAGCAGGCAGAACCACTTCAACTGACACCTTACACCACCGCACCAATGCCACCCATAAACTACATCTCAACACGGTGCCATGAAATCCTGCTCCTGTTTCTGAACGGGACCTGACCCGCTGTGAACTCCTGCCAGCCTCAACAGTTCGTTTCCACACAGGCAAGTTGCAAAAACCCATGCTGAACGCCAAGACAACATGACACCATATCAAACGGTAACAAGTCTACATAGCCCGAAAGTCTGGCTCCGTTTGCAAAAGCAAGCAGATCTCAAAAACATAATGTCTGCCTTTCTGATCAGATCCAATTCACCCAGGCTGCAGCTCCAACAGCAGCACACAACAGTCAAAGCTGTCCAGACTGCAGCTCAGGTCCAACATGTTATCAGTTCATCCACTGTTAGGTCACAACCAAGCCGCATTTCACCAGAGCCGTTCACAATCACAAAGCGTCAAACCACAGCCTGCCTCAGTTGTTTAAAACCTCCACTGAGGATGTTTTTACAGTGTTCATCTGCACAGGGTGTGAGTACGCCACATGTACAGCAAACAAGCAGGAATCTCATGCTGGTTAAGGTCAGGAAGGAGGGCAACTGGCATTCAAACTGAACTCAAACACAGCAGCTGATTCCAAATGCAGTTGAATGAAATGTGGATTAATACCAATTTCTCCGGCTTTATAAAATGCGGAGGTGCAGACTGGTGATGATATGTTGACTGGAAGTATAAAAAATAAATCTTTCACTGAGACATCTTGATGCCAGGATGATGCCACGGCAATCTGTTAATGTGTCGCTTAACCATGTAAATATTCATGTCACATCCCACTGCAAATATGACAGTGTATGAAATGATGTTGGTTTATGAACAGTGTGTAGATGAATGCATAGATAATTTCACTTCTAATGTATACTGTCTATAGAGGCGTGTATACCTGAGAATTATTACCAATGTCACATTTTCAAATTCATTTCAAATGCACTGAACCTCTGAATGTCATATTTACACAAGCAGCTGGGCAAGAATTTAGCCAAAATAAAATACAGTCTGAATTTATAAATCTAGATCAGACGAAGTCTGGTAAAAGAAGCAAACAAGACTGTAAATCTAACTGAACATTTGATGATGACTTTTGATACCTGAATGTTTGACATTCATTATTTCAGTCTGCACTCAAAACAATACTGAGGTTAGAAGTAGTATTAATGCTCTTTTGATATTTTGTTTAACTATTGTGCCCCTACTCCCTTTTTTTCCAATCTAGTGGGCCTCAATCTCAAACCAACTGGTGTACCAGTGAAATTGGAGATGATGTGTGTTGCTGTTTTGCGGAGTACAGAATTACCAGTAATATCAGTTTGTCTTGCACTGACATATCAGAGTTCTAGCAAATGCAAGAGCCTTAGTTATGAAGCTTAGCAATACTGGGTCCTTTTTTTTTGTTGTCTACTCTGACTTTGAAACCATAACCTCTGACATATCAAACTTAATCTGGCATGTGAATCCATGGATTAATGTTTTTTTTCCTTATTATTTGACTTCAAGCCTGAGGATATCTTGTTTGGTTGAATTGTGAAACTGTGTCTGTTGTATAAGAAAAGTTTTAAGCACTGCACTATTATATATATATATATATATATATATATATATATATATATGCATACATGTGACAGTGAATTCATCTGCCAGTAAAGGCTTTCAACAATTAAACTTTGGATTAAAGCTGAAACAATAAGCCTACTCTGATAATCTATTAATTATTGAAGCAGTTCTTTTGAGGATTAGTGCTAGAAATTCTGCTCAGTCCTCTGTGATAATAAACTCAGTATCGTTGGGTTTTAAACTGCTGGTCAGACAAAACAAAACATCTGAGGATGTCAGCTTGGGCTCTGGGGAATCATCAGTGTGATTTCTCCTTATCGTCTGTCATTTTATCAGCCAAACAATTAGTTGAGAAAATAATTATTTACATGATAATGAAAGTCATTATTAGTTGTGGTTCAATATTTGATCTTCTTAGTTTACCTCCAAATGTTGCGTCAACCTTATTTCATAAAGTTTAAAGAATCTATGATCCTTCAAAAGAAAAACAATACATTTAAAACTGAGGGTTGACAGATTAGAGTAAAGGGGGGAAAGCAACTGACACCACTGCAGAGGGGAAGGATAGAAGTTGCTTGGAGCTACATAAATGGCCCAAAAATCCCAAACAGCTCACACCAATCCAGCTTGCAATCTGCATAACCACAGAGACAGGCAAGCATGCAGAAACATCAAGAGGCAAAGCATGAGAGTCAACCACAGAACAAGCACAGTCCCAACTAAACCGTGAGCAGTGGTTGGACAGGGCGTGAGGCTGGGGGTATGAAGGGCGGGGCCAGGGGCTGACCGTGGAGGTACTCTAGGGGGTCCTGGCCGGAGATGAGCCAGTTTCGGAAGAGGCGAAGGTGGTAGGAGCACTGGTGGAGGTGGTGGGCCAGCGCCCCATCCAGAGAGAGGTGGCGGCCCAGGCTGAGGTCGGTGGAGAAACGCCTCAACAACTGGGCCACATGGTGCTCCTCCAGGGGCTCTGAGGAAGAAGAGGGAGAGCGAGGAAGGACAGAGCAGTGGAGGAGGAGGAAGAGGAGGAGGAGCAGTACAAAAGACATGAAACGATAGGATATAAGCTAGCAAGAGGGGATAGAGAGAAGGACTGAAGTACGATACAGATGAGAGGGAAATAAGAGCTTGGAGAGAAAAGGAGGGATAGAGCACAGAGGAGGGAGGAGAAGTGTAGTGTGTGTATGTGTATAAAATTTGTTTATTGTTGTAAACAAAAGAGGCAGCAAACAGCCTATCCTGGCTGCCAAACAGCCAAAGATCAGAAAAAGCAGCAAATCATCTCAAGCAATTTTCTGATAAAAAAATCATCCAGCACTTCAGCAAAGCTTAGAACAAGACGCTGAAAATAAAAGAAAACATCATGTTGCTCCTCTGCAGTATCTCAAGGTTACTTAAAAAATATACATACGTATACTACTCAAAATAACACTGATCCAATTCATAATGACAACCCACAAAGGAGCAAGTGTGACACAGGACATTTACAGGAAGCGGTATAGCCCAAAACGAAAAACATCTCGCAGCCACCTCTCCAACGAAACACCGCAGAAGCAAGTAAATATGCTGATAAATCTTGTGTCCACATTAACTAATAATCTGGACCACTGATGTCATCTTGTCACACTGTTTACACAAAGCTGCAGCTGGACATTTGGTGCCAACACAAAACTGCATCAGTGGGGGGGGGGGGCGTCATACCTTTCGCAGTGCACCAGAGAGTTGGAGCCACTGCTATGGTGGATGTGTCATCTTGTGTTCCTGTGGTAAATGATATATGTAAGACAAAAATATACTGATATAGTGTGTGGAAGTTCAAGTGAATGGGTTTTCATGGTATCATCTTTACAAGAAGTGTTCATTTTGTGGATTGAATTTGAATTTTCTAAAGTGTACTGAGTGAGCTCTGACTGCCGCACGCACATCCCATAGCTCGATCAGCTGATAGGTCGACTGTCACAGAAACTTGCCACCAAAATACTTGGTGAATGCCAAATGAGCTTTTTCAGCAGTCACACCAATCAAAAAGAAAACAACAAAGAACAGAAATCTCCTCATATGCATACAGAGCATCAACTTTGCTATTCAATCCAAAACCAGAGATATGAGAAGATTTAGAAAACCCCGACTGATCCCTACTTGTCTATTTAATCTATTTGAACCAGGAAGGACAAAAAAAACAAAAAAAAAACTGCCGACCATAGAGCTAAGTGGTTCACAACAACGTAATGCCTGCTGCTACAATAATATCTCATTGTCTATTCTTCCTTTGTAAAATGGAGACATTCACTCATAGCCACAAACACGGTTATTATTTTTCATCATTAATGATTGAATGTTTGCCTCTTTTCAAATCTTGAACACACTGAACAACCACATCTGTGCACTGAAAACATTTAAAAGGATGTGTGTACTTATGAATTATAACAAAACTGAACCAATGTTTCTTCATAACAGACGCAGGAGATGGGATGAACAATGTTTTAACCCTTCCCCAGTTTGCCAGTAAGAGCTGATCCTAGTTCAGTCAACTGTGACTGAACAGTATTCATCCTTTAATCCACATCATACAGGCAGCATTTGTAAAATAAATAAATAAATAAATAAAATAAAGGCATTACAGGTTTACATTACAGAGGAAGAATCATGAAGCCGGGGTCAGAGGAAACGGGAGAAGGGTTAAACATTCATGTGCTGTCGGTGGCGTTTTAACAATGAGCTCAAATCACATCCTCTACAATGATGGCAACAGGTGTGTGTTTTATGTAATTACTGTGTACACATGCACGCAAGCTCACACACAACACACCCACCCATACACACAAACATCTATCAACTGGAAAAAAAATACTGAATTACTGGGTAATGGTGACCAATTTACAAATTGTATGCAGGATGTTAAACAGGGTTCCCACCCTTAGCTCAGAGCAAAATTCCATTATCAGGCTCTTTACACTGTTATGCTGCTTTTTAAAACATGAAAACACTGAGGGAGGGAGGAAGCTTTAAAAGTTTAAAAAGGGAATGGGAATCTGCTGCTACAGGTCCAAAAAGAGATGGAAAGGGTTCACTTGTTATTTATCAGTATTGGTTTTCTAAAATAAAAGCAAACTTACTCAGCCTGTGAAAACAGTTGTATAATATCTTGGTGACTCTGGAGGATGAGGTTTATCTCAGTTCGGAGACTTATTTTTAACAAAAAGCCTTCATTCAAAATGTCAAATCCAGTGTTTCTGCAGCTTGACTCATATTAGGGATTAAACATCTGGGTATCTCAGCCTCTATTGCTTCAGCTCTAAACCTTCTTTGTCTTATGCAAGTCCCCAAACTTTATGGAAGTGGAACATTAACCTGTGTTATAAAAATCCTTTATGTTGACCCTCAGAAATGATATGCCCTGTAATTTTGAACCCATTGAGTCTCCTGATCAGTGTTAACCTGATTCAGTGTCTATACGCATGTAGGCATTTAAACATTTATTACAATAACAAACAACAAACAGCTGACTGAAATAAATAGAAAAACTGTTCAAATTTTTCAATGTACATGAGGCAAATTACAATCTGAAAAAAGACAGTAGATCACGGAGGTTCCCATAGAAATTAATGGGCTTTTTTCGTTGACTCGTACACAGAGCTACATAGAAACAAAGCATTATAGTACTAGTGTTGCTGTTGCTCAATACCATTTTCCTTTTCCAGAGACCTCGGAAAATAGCCTGGCTGCACCACATATCCCTATTCTGCATGTGAGACTCAAGATCTTTACCATTCTTTCTGATATTGTGCTATATCATGTATGTTCAGTCTGTTTTTGTCCATTTTATCTGCACAATATTTTTAACTGTGGAGACACAAGCAGCTGTTTGTTAATTCATACCCCAGGGGCAGCTACTTGTCATGCCAAAGAAATCAGCTGAGAAACTGGGTGTCTCTAATACTCTACTCTAACCCAACTGCAAAAACAAGGCTCATCGTGACGTTCAAGAAATCAGATTACTAGACTAGACAGACAGCTGACTGAAAACCTGTAAATATTCATGGACCTGCGTTTGTGTCATCTTCCCATCAACTGCAGAAAAAAAACAAAGGGAAGTAGACCGCCACTGAGTCTCTGATTTAACCTGAACTTAAGTGGAAATTACGGAGCCACACACCAAGTAATACTATTAACATGTATCACAATGGAAATCAACTGAGCTGGAACAAATAGAGTACAATGGCAATGGTGAATCTAGGTTTTGTGGTGAACATCTGTGAAATGTTTTTGTTAATCAGCCATCTGTTTTTCTGAGAAGTGAGCACATACTGTGTGAGAGATGCAAAAAGACTTGAAATTGGGAATAATTGTCAGCTGATACCTTCTGTTTTTCCTTACAAGTATAAGCAGTGTGAAGATGGCTATATTCTGTGCTTCACTACTACAAGGCCTTTATAAAGTTCACTGACATTCCCTGTCTCTAAATTTCTTGATATTTCACAAATTAAATTACCAGTGGGAACCCTGGTTAGAAAGAGAATGTCAGGTAGTGTTAGAAAAGTAAGAGTCCAAAGCGTATGGTTAAAAAAAAAATATATATATATATAAAAATTAATATCATTAGAAAAAAAATAACGGAAACCTGGAATGCTGGAGGGCCATGTGGAAAAAAAAAAACCCAAGGTCAAAAAACAAAAGTTTGAAGACATGCAAGACAAAGGGAGGTGAAGTGGAAAAATACTTGAAAGAAGCAGACGTACCATTAGTCGGATGCTTTGCAAACGACACAGAAAATCGTTTTACTGCCGGCATAGACAACAACTCTGAGGAAATAAAAAAAAAAAAATTCACTAGTGTTACTATGAGCCACAGTAACTTGTATATCATGTTTTATCATTTCCCTGTTCTTTTCTAATGTGGACGCAGTTGTGGAAATGAGTGGTTTAAGAAACTGAGGCAGCACTAACTGAAGTTACTGTTAATACAGATACTTGATGTTAAAAGTTTGAAGATGTTTGACGGTGGCTGTGGACCAACAAGTAGATGGAACATCTTCTGATGACAAAGTGAGATGAGATGATTTTAACTTAGGAGGTGAAGAGTTCACACCAAAAAAAGCCCAATATTCAGGTCAAATTTCTGCTTTCCTTTTCCTTCTTGAAATCTAACCAATACTATACAACTAAACAACAAGCCCACTAAATAGTTACATGCTGTTCTGATTCATGACGTGTTCTGTGACACAAAGGCAACAGTGAAAAAATACCAACCGGTGAACCTGACAAGGATTTAAGAAGCTTCAGCATGGAAAAAATAAAAATATGAAACCAACGCTACAACTCAGAGGAGCATGCACTGATGCATTACAGTTTGGGCGTAGTGACTGCATCGAGACTATAATGCTTCTTTTGATTCTTGGAAATGAGGTGTAACAAGATGGATGACAAAGACCAACAGCGAGGCAACATGTGAGACAATCAAGAGGATGGAGGCTGAGAGGAGACAAGAGTCTGTATGGTACCACACTGACACCTACTGGACCACACAATAACAGACGTTAAAGTCAGCTACACAATCATGGCCAGCCATTGTGGCCATGTTTTGATGCGTCATTAAGCCCTGAATTCAGTTTTAACTACATACAAATTCACATTTAATATTATTCAAAAAAATAAAAAATACTTTGAATAATATTTGCACACAGTTACAGCCATAGCTTCCAAACTCAAATCAGCAGAGGACTACTGTACTCAAAAAAATGTGCACAATTGTTACAAGTGGATGATGGTAATGTAAAATTGCTGTATGACTTCTGCTCACGTTTCTCTGGGAAATCATAAATGTTTCTAAAGTCAGAAGCCTGCAGCTGAACGCAACTGTCTTGAAGTTGATCCTCAATGTATAGATTTGGGGTTCACTGTAAATATGAGATAACTGGAAACTGAAATCTGTAATAAGACGTCAGTGCAGCCATGGACCATGCAATAAACAAATAAATAATAAAACATTTGAATGAGGGGCAGTTGACGGACAAGTACTGATGAACAGTTGCTTTATACATGCAGTAGCTCTAAAAATATATATATGCTGTTCAAAATGGGGGGAGGGGGGGAATCAAGCTTCTACTTTCATATTAGACTAACAAACTCTGACAAAACTCAATGCTGACTTCACTGAAAATGCACAGTTAAGCTTGTGCTTTTGCCACATTTCCTGTTGTGGTCTTCACACATATAGAACGTAGTGTATATTCTGTTTGGAGGTTTTAATTGGGCATGAAGCAGCATGTATACAAACTGCAAAAGGAAAAACACCAATTTTACTCAAAGTGATGTGGAGGAAAAAATGATGGAAATTTCCAGTGGTTTTGGTGACTGGAATGAATATGGAGTCTAAAAATACAGAAATTATTAAAAAGAAAACATGACTGAAAAAATACTATAATATACACGTATGGGCATACATGATACTTAGCACATATTCTTCTTGTCCGAATATGTTCTACTGCTACTATTTTGGACATCATGTAACTACTGCAATCAATACTTTTTCATGTTAAAAGTATCTACAGTGCACATTTCTACCTAATTTCTATCTAATATGTGTGCCCAGTTTTCCCACAGGGCTTTGGTCATGATGTCTTATGATGATGAAACTTACAGTATTTGATATTTTTAGGACTGAGGAAATGTGTCAGACACTGAACTGCTGTTGCCCTGTGCAGGTTTGTGAAGAAGCGCCATCTCAAACACGTACCGTCTTTGTAGGACAGACTGCCGGTGGAGAATTTTTTGCGATGTGCGCGTGCGTAGTCTTGCAGATTAGGGGCGCTAGAGGACCCACCTAGGACAGTGGTGCTGAAGAGCCCGGCGCATTGAGAGCCTGCGAGGGGGGCGGGTGGGGGTTAGTCACCACTACATAACATGCTGTTACTCAAATAACTGACCAGACAGAAACTGAGAAAGAGAGTAAAAGACAGGAAAAACTGAAAAAGAAATAGACAGGCAGACAGATATAGACAAGGACCCAGAAGAGACCATGCAACTTGTAAACATCTCTCTCTTTCTCTACACTCCTCATGAAAGGGTGGAAAAAGTTATTAACTTTAACCTTTATGTCAGGCTAAAAGGAAAAATCCACCCTGAAATCCTTCCACAGTTTTGCTTATCAATTTCTGACACATTGAATGCATTAATGCATAGTATTCACTTTCCCTCTTTCTCTTCCCTTTCATCTTGCTTTTCAACATTATTATGTCCAAACACAGAGCGCAAAAGAGAAGCACAGAGAGAAAAAACAGTCAGAGGAAAAAGTAACAAAATGCGATCAGTCTTGGGGACTTTTCTCTGGTGACTTTCTACATATGACTGTTGAACGCAAAATGACAGCCTCAAAATGAAGTATTCAACACGTCATCTCACATCAGCAAACGAAATTGACAGAGATGAGCAATACTGGGGTGGATTTTTCTTTTAAAAGTCACTACATCAGGGCTTAACAGCTGCAGTCAGTCATTCTATCAGGCTTATGCTTACAGGGGAAAGGACTGAGGCTTACTGCAATGGAATGAGGAGGAAGTGGAAACGTTAATCTGTATGGACCTGCATCAAGGTTAACGCTTTAACTCTGAACAGAATTAAAAGCCTCAGTAGAGTATCTGGCTGGTGATTTTCATCACATTTAGTTCAATGGAGCTGAAAAGCCATGTCACAATTTACTTACTTCCTGCCAAACAACTTGATGTTGAGACCATTTGAAAAACACTGGGCTTGTCTCCTATGCAGATTCTGAATTACATCCACTCAACAAAAGTAAAATGTTTTTTGAAGACTGACTTAGATCCCAAAACAGGCATAAAATGTAGCCACTGTCATTAGTTAGTACCCTGTGTACTTGGAAACTAGTTCTAAACAACAACAAGCAAATGCATTAACAAACATGTATGTATCTCCATCTGGAGAAATTACATAAAGACCAGATGCCTGCATGGACTCCTTAGTACTGTGAAAACAGCCCTCACAGTGTTTTTATTTCCACTCATGACACTGTCCTCCCAGATCAAAAGTTATCTAATGAAACCTGTACCCATCCTTCCCTCTCTGAGCCATTTCACACAGTCATCTATATACGTAGTTGCTATGACAACAGGGCATTATGATACCTACCTAATCCACTTTGTTTCATCTCAGGGGACTGACGTGAACAGAATGAGAAGAGGCGATAACTGCCTACTTTGGAGGATGATGTCTCCGACAGGACCTGGTAGAAAGAAAACACACACACACACACACACACACACACACACACACACACACACACACACACACACACACACACACACACAGTGGTAACAGGCAAACTTAAGCATATTTGATATCATAAACCAGTCTCCAATGGTGGCTGTTAATTTGCCGAGTGAAATATGACCTTGGACAACAAAAGAGGCCAGAACCACAGAAGAGAGGCTCTGGGTCTATAAAACACACTGATTATATTAGCAACTGAAAAGATACAGTATCTCTGTGATAGTGAATGATTAAACAGACTGGTAATTTGATGTTTGACAGTATTATCCAAGTCCACAATGAAAGACGCTTCAAAACTGATTTCAGAAATGAGTCTGTAATGAGTCTGTTTTCCATGAAAAGGTGCATTAGTCTGTGATTCTTACCTCCATGGATCCAGTCTTATGATTGCGTATGAGTGGAGACCTCCTCTGAATGGTGATTGGCTCAGAAAGTGGCACAGCACGGTCCGTTTCATCTCGTGAGAGGTCCTCAAGACTCCCGGGGTCGGGCTGCTTCTGCCCATTCTGCATGAGCAGAGAAAAAGAGAGTATACATGTGCTGCCATCTGCAGAACGATGACATGGTGAAAATGCTTGGATGTGATGGATATACCTGGCGTGCTACCTCCGCAGAAGCAGGCCTGAAGCCAAAGCCAGTTGGTGCGTTCTCCTCCTCCTCAACGCCTTTGACCCCCGGGCTGAAGTGAAGCTCTACATGGAAGCGTTCCTCAGAGGTCAGGTCCTTTAGGGGGAACAACAGAGGAGTAAAAGATATTATTTTTTACTTACTTATATTTATTACTTTTATGTACCATCTCCAACGTGACACCTAAGTTGAATGATATACAGTACTGTGAAGAAGTTTTAGGCACTCTAGATGTTTTTACTCTTATCCTTCATCAGTACCATCAGGGAGGTGTCTGATCAGTCCCAGATTAATTCTGCAGAAGGACAATGAGTCCAATCACACAGTCAGCATCATAAAGAACTATCCTCAGAGACAAGAAGAACAAGGAGTCCCGCAACAGATGGTCTGACCCCCCCACAGAGCCCTGATCTCAACATCATGGAGTCAGACTGAGATTACATGAAGAGACAGAGGACACTGAGACAGCCTGAATCCACAGAAGAACTAAGGCAACTTCTCCAAGATGCTGAAAAAAACTAGCGAAGTACAGGTGTACTGAGGAGAACTGGAGCTGTTTTAAAGAGGTGGGGTCATAATAAATACTGATCTCATTTAGGTTTTTTCTTTTTGATGAATAAAAATTAATCATGGGATTATTTTTGACAGCATCCTTACTTTACCATTAGTGCCTAAAACATTAGCACAGTACTGTATTTTTCAGTATTTTACATTTAGGAAGATAAACCGTACTATCAATTGTTTGATTATGCAAGAAGACATACAAGAACTCTGCGTGAATAAAGGACACTGTTTTTTGTTTGTTGTTACTTTTGGTAATTTCGGTTTTAAATAATTGGTAATATGGGCACATTTCAGTTGGCATCACAAAAGTATTGAGGTTAAATACTAAGAGGCAAATCTATTTTGCAGCTGCTTCAAAAAAGATAATCTCAACAGAGGGAACTTGTTGAGCAAGAATGAAGGTTGTATTATGTACTTCATTCATTCAACCTTATAGTAGTCCATCTGGTAAGGGGGTTGTAAATGACAAAATATAAACAAACAACAACAAAAACACTACCTTATTGTTGTCCTCATACAACATGATGACAATCTGAGTCATGTAGTTGAGTTCAGAGACTGCACTGAGGTAATCCATGGCACGTTTCCACTGCTGATCCTTCTCCTCCTGTTGGAAACATACACACACAAATAGAAAGACTCAGCTTCAGGTTTTACCCCTGTCAGAGAAACATTCAAAGTTCTGTAGGACTGATGTTTCATTGCTTACATCAAGCAAACCTCCATAGCGGAAAATGCTGAGCAGGGAGTGGACATGACTCTCACTGGTGAAATACAAACGTGTCCTGACATGTCGCCCAGGAGACATCACTCCACGAGAGTACCTATGAACAAATCACTCGAGTCAAGCCAGTTTCACAAATCAAACTTTTTCCTCAAGGTGCTTTACAATCTGTGCAGCATATAGCACTGTATCAGATAGTCCAAAATATTATCGGTCTTTCTATCTTCACAGCCTTGGAGTAAATTAAATGTACTCTTGATCACAGACTCACAGAGGATGTAGTTTGTTGACAGACTCGTCCTCATGGGTCCTCTGCAGGTCAAGCTGAATCTTTCTGACCAGTGGGAGGCAATAGGCGTATGCTATGTCCAACTTCTCCACTTTATTTATGCCATATTCCTGCAAAAACACATAGAAAATGATCAACAATGCTCCATGACTAGGCTATAACAGTTAATTGGTCTCACAAAAGTTTTAATCATAAGGTGAATTCAGGACAAATCATTTGGTTTTCTCATTTTCACTAAGCAACAAAAGAAATTAGCAAATAACATTATTTTATGGTGAAAGGAATAAAAATGAAATGAATGAATGAATAAAAGTCAATAAATAAAATTTCTGTGCAGAATTAAATTAAATGTTTAAAATTGGTAACTGGTTATCTAAACTCATCTTAGACTGTTTATCAGAAATCAAAAAAAGCTCAAGAAACTGGCTCTTTGCAGTGGTCAAGAGGTAACACCCCTGTCCTTTCTGACATCCATTCTCTCCTCCATCTGTCACCTGTGGGATGACAATGTCGGCCAAGGCTCGAGACAGTCGGAAAAGCTCCAGCGTGTCCTCTAGGCCTAGAGTAGCGTTGTGGATAACATCGTACTTCACACAATCGTAAATGTCTGGTATTTTACTGATGTCATAGCGGCCATTCTTCATTCGGAAATCTCTCTCGAGTTTGGACCAGCGCTGCAGCATTAGCTCGAGTGTCTCGCTGTGGTATAGCTGCAGGTCTGATGAAGTGAGAGAGAGGAAAAATTGTTAACAATAAGTAGAAGATAAATCAGAATTGATAATAATTAATAAGACTTAGTTCAGAGTGTAGAGAGTATCAGGATATTGATTCTGGAAACTGGAACTGTGTTGTTGAGTTATTTTAAGGTCACTTCTCAATGCTTTGTATGACACAAATTAAATTCCACTCCTCTATTGGGGTGGAGGTAAAAATCTTAAAACCTGGGCAAATAAAGGCCATAAGTATGTGCATGGCACTATGCCACTACTGGTATGCTATATGGGTCAACCACACCTTTGTAAAACAAGAAAGAGACTAACAGTCTACAGTCATGTTTGCACCTCCTCTACACAGGCACAGTGTTAAGCTAACGCCATGCTGAAAATGTTAAGCATGTTCACTATCTTGGTGCTGTACAATGAGCTTGCACTGAAAATGTATTGTGTCAAAAATAAAGCTTAAAACCTTGACATCCTTCCAGGACTAAAAGAGGAATTTGCTCACCAGCTGACTTGGGGTCCTCCATTCTTTTGCGGATCTGGGAAGTGAGGCTCTGAATGAGGGCATAGACTCGGTCACATGTGGCCACTGGGTTCTGGACTATCTTCATCGAATTCACCAAAGAAGCACTACAGGTCGGGGCCAGCTGTCACATAGAGAAAAAAGACAAATAACTTATATTAAAAAGCCACTTAAGCAAAACAAATTCATACTGACTACTTTTTGACTACATTGCAAAGATCCTAAAAGCCTTGAGCTGCTAAACCACATACATCCGTGTGACTTTGTCATTTGACTTAACACAGCAAAATGAAGAAATCTAATTTTTATATAATTATAATCTGCAAACAGCTCAAGAAATAAAATCCTTTCTCCTTTGACTTTGACAGGTTAATAATCCTCTGAATGATAAAAAGAGATATGGGCACAGACAATTAGGAACAGAGGCTGAAAGGTGACCACCTGTCTCTACATATCATCCTCCAAGTCTAAAAATTACTGTGGGAAAAAAAAACGCTCTTTAATTTCATGGGTTAAGAGGAGAAGTGAGAATACATTACTATTTAAAAACCCAGTCAGGGAGGAGTAGCCAGTGTGGTAAGATTTTGAGCATGCGAACAAACATGTTTGCTGCTAAGTATAACCACAAAACAGTACTTATTGGTCTGTGAGCAGCTCCACTTATGCAGTTAAGGGAGGAGGGTTTCATGGCACATGGCACATTCGCTGTAGGTAGAATTTCTCTAGCTAGCTGATGATTTAAACCAAAAAAAGTAATCAAGAGAAATGAGCTTTTAGTCATCTATCAGACTCATTTTCTGGTTGGCTTTCCCAAAAATGAGTAGCATAATATTTCCTTAAGTATCCCAGGTATAATTTTTACATTAAAAAAAAGTAAAAATCAGTCTCTCACTGTGAACTACAGACTGATCTCTATGTTGCAGTCTGTAAACTGCACTGAACCAGCCAGACTGTTGAAAAACCAGCATCAAAACAGGTCATGACACATGATGTGCTTCCTGCATCAAATGGCTGCTAAGAAGGGGCTCACAGGTCTACTGATTTAAAACCATGCTTCTCAATGCTGTTTTCCTTCTTCCACCAGGCCCTCACACAACAGTAAACTGTTGAGGCTCAGTGGTAAACACATTCAGCTAATCACCCTATCGTAGTCCTCATCTGTGAAGTCCCTGTCCTTCTGTAGAATCTCATGGAGTCTGGCCTTGACACGGTGTTGGCAGCTGCTCAGTGAGTCACTGTCGTTGTCCAGCAGCCCGTTCATGTTGGCACTCTTCACCATCTGCACGAGGATGGGTGTCAGCTCACCCTCCAGAGCCAGCAAGCCCTGCTCATACAGACACGCACACACAAAACGAAGTGGTAATCTGTGATTTGTTTTGGCAAGATCTTTGATGCAAAGTGATGATAATTAGATAATTTGTCAACAGTGTGGCCAACACTCTGATATCTTAGTGACAACTAACATGAGCTTTACTGGGAATAAGGACACAAGAGATCATGTTGTCAGTCACAGTATTTTCTAAACTATTTGAACATACTGTGTCAAACACATTTTACCAAAAATGATGAAAACTGTTTGGTTTCATCATTATTACATATCAACAGTGGAATGTACTGGAAAACACTCAGCAGTCCTTTCTCATCTAAAGAAGCAGAGAGTTGCTTTCCTTTTCAGGACATTCTATTTCCTCTGAGAATCTCTCGCCATTTCTGCTAATGTCATTCAAGATTCTGCAGGTGGAGCTCTTTTCTTTCTACTCTACTAAAATTATGATTCCACCTCGTTTTAATAACACAGTTTTAACTACCAATTCTAAACTCACATAGTTGTTGTCATTACAGTAAACAAAGATTACTTATATAATTAAACTGTTGTGTTGGTGTTTTCATTTGATAGTATTTCTCATCTCTCTGTAAAGCACTTTGGCCAAAATTTGTTGTTTTTAAATAATGGAATAAATTAACTGACTTGACTCACTGTGGTCTGAGAGCAACACATTAGAAATGTCAATGACAAGGTCATCTTCTATAATTTTAAGTTTGTATGTAGCTCTTAGAATCAAAAACATGCGATTGTCTTCAGCTTCAGACCCTATTCACTGGACTATACCTTTGCGAAAGCTGCAGCTGTCATCTGCACCCTGCCTTCATCAGACGCATATATCTTCAGGTCATGTCTGTATGTGCTGTGTAACCGTAGCAACCCACAGCCTGGAAATCCAGCATAGTCTCCTACAACAACACAGAACCAACAACACATTAGTGCATAACTCTTAACTAACTTGGGGTCTAATCTTGAACTAGATGAACTCTTTGCATCCCTGCTGCTACTCTGTGAAATATGTGAAGTATCCTTATTTTTGAGCATGCAAACAAACATGTTTGCTGCCAAGTATAACCTGTGATTGATTGAGAGAGAGTGAGTTAGTGTCACTTTCTATGTCCAGGTTTTCTTTGTTTATGTCTCTATCCTAACATCTCATGTTCTCTGTAAAGCGGACTCAGCGATCTTTATGTGTTAGAAGATGAATGCATCTATATAGCATTAAAATATTTCATATTCCCTTGGCTTTGCTCTTTTTTTGCAGATAAGGTTCAGTTTTGTCACAGCCGGATCCTATTAACTTAGGTAAGAGTCATGTCTCGGAAGTAACTCACTGTGTGAAACCAGGTTAGCTTGTTTATACAGATTAATAGTGCAGGGCGTTTAGCTGATGCATGTAAATAACAGTAGGAAAAAAGAAGAGGAAGAGAGACACACATATAGACTCAAAGTGTATCAAAGAATCTAAAATACAAAGTGATTTTAAGATAAGAAATAACAGAAATCAGTTTTATTGCAGGATAAAAATAACAGATTTTACACATTAAATTTACACCTTATGGAGACCGTATGTAATAATGAACCATTAGTACACCTTCTCATCTTTCACTCTTCTGGCTGCTTAATGTGGTGGCAAAATAAGCAATTCAAAGTCTTAATATGAAGCCATGCATCTTAGTAACACCAGGAGTGAAGATGGTGGTTTGCATATGTAGCTGATTCTGTGCTTAAGATTTTCTGAATGTATTTTTTGCTGATGACTGTTCTAACACTTTCTGTAACAACACTGATCACAGATCTCAGCAATTTTCCATTACCAGCTGGATGCTCGTCCATTACATCTGTTTCCAAAACAAAATTACTACCAGTATGATCCTGGACGAGCAAGTGGCAGTGAACAGCAAGAGGAATTAAATACTACAAGACATTATTTAAAGAGAAAAACAGTGTGTGTGTGTGTGTGTGTGTGTGTCTCACCTTGTCCTCCAGGGTACATACAACGAAAGGCCCTTCCCAGCTCCTCAGCCTGCACTCTGCCAGCAGGAGTCAGCTCACCCCCCCACTTCAGCACCAGCAACAAAGATGGACCTTCCTTACGTGTGTCTGAAGACCAAGTTCAGAGGACAGCAGTCAAAGATCAGCTCAGTTTAGTTTGACCAGATTGAGCTTGGCAACATCCTATTTTGAGTAGAAGGTGAAAAAATAATCTTAATATACTCCTACCTTCTTCCTCACTGGAGGTTTTGGGCTGCCCATGGGGCAGGTAAGTTAGTTGCACCTTTCTGTTGATACCCGAGAAGTGGCCATACCTTTAATAGCATTAGAAAATAAAACAAATCTGGAATCATTAAAAGAAAAGCTATTTATGAATCAACATGGTTCTTCTACTTCTTTTAAGTTAATGCAGGCTTGCCATTACCTGTCTGTGATGACTACTAACAATGTCGTTTCTGACTGATGTAGACACAGGGCCAGGGTGTGCACGTCATCCCTCATCAAAATACAATGACCCATCATAATCAGCTGTGAAGTGTTTTTATCAATACATGACTGAAGCTGTGCCCAAAATCCCATACACATTATCCCATTACAATGTCCAGGCATAAAAAAGGCTCAACAAAGACAACTGCCTTACTTGTGTAGGGGCTGTTTACAGGACATACACTGCAGACAACAAATCAAATGCTCTAGCAGTTTTGTATGGCAGATGCTGACCTTTTAAAAACTTGTCATTAGCACTGATCAAACCACTTTTTGGAAACTCAACTCTCAGAAAGTGAGGCTGTGCATATCATTTACCAAACTAATATCAATTTATTGATATTTTATAGTTTTACTTTAACATTGATTAGAGTTATTTCCTGGTTTAAAAATTAGCGAAACAACCAGTATGAAAATGAAAAATCTGTAATTTATTTGTGCTATCATAGTTTGAAACAACTTGTGGAGATGACCCAGAAATGAATGGGCTGAATATGAGATCAGGGGGACTAATAATTAATACAGCGACCCAGTTTACTTGTCACTTACATTTCCAGAACAGTCTTCAGCTGCTCCAGTTTGGACTTCTTCTCTTCGATCTCACAGTCATTGTGCTGTCCTAGTTCTGCTAACAACTGCCGTGTGATGTCCAGCACCTCCTGTTGAGGTTCAGAGAAACAAACTGTAAGAGACGCTCACACAAAGTTGGTCACACACATTCCTTTGTCTGACTTATTGTTACCTGCAGTTGTTTTGGCTTCTTCAGCTTTAGTTTCCCTGTTTTGTATCCTCCATATTTTTCAAACAGATCAAAGAACCTATATGAATGAAGGAATAACCTCAAATTAATAAAAAGCCTTGAATCTTTCAGAGCAGTAAAAGGAAGGAAATTACATTGAGATAACTTACATGGGGTTGCGAACTTCCATCTTCATTTTCTGCTTAGGCGTTCTGTCTCCATGTCGGATGACAGCAATGACACAGCGCAGTTCCATCCTGAAGAGAGCAAGTGTGAGTTTGAGGTGAAACTGTTGCCTTGTTTTCTTTTTCTAAACTGTGAGAACTATAAGACAATGATAAAGGACCTTTTAAACTTAAACAAGATAAATAAGATGCAACAGCTAAACATTAAGAGCTCTCGCAGCCTTTGCATTATGCTTAGTGGTTTAGTTTACTTTTGGTTGGTTTAGCAGCTACATTCTTTTTACTATAATGACTCACATGGTCCCTGAAGTGGTGGGAACAATGGGGATGTCCTCTGCCTCAGTAGGAATAGACCAAGGAATCTGAAACTGAGGAGCCAGCTCACGCATCACGATGTTCCTGAAGAGCCACGAAGAGATGAAAAATCAATGATGAATAAATCAAAGCAAGCTCAGGAGAAAAAATGTTCCAGTGAAGAAGGAATGACAAAAACTCAAGATGGTACCCGAGGATCTTGGCACAGTCGTCATAGTACTTCATTGAGTTCTTCACGAAACTAAAACCGTTGACATCACACACATAGGAGTGTCCATTGGCTCGGAGAAGGTCGAAGCCACAAACAGTTTGCTGCATTGAGAGGAGGACACATTTCTTTCAGACTTGTGGAGATGGAGTTGTCCACAGAGGCAAAATAAGTAAACTGGGGGAAACCAGACTATATCAACACTATTGCCTTTGCTCACCTTGAATGCTAAGCAAACCTTACGGGCCACCAGTTTCTCCATGGCTGAAAGCATGACGGGGTAGCGGACCTCCTTGCCCTCACTGTCTCTCTCCACCTTCCCGTCCAGAGCAGGGGACTTCCGGGCCTCAGCATGAGCATAGTCAGGGCCCACAGTGTAAACCTGATGTCACACGAAACATTCAAGGTCAGACAACCTCTGAATTATTCTCATTTCTAAAGTTGATCCTAAAGGTTGCTCTGAATAAAATTATTATCACAAAAATGATCAGGAGAAGCGAGAGAGGCCACTGGTGTCTTTCCCTCATTCTGTATTACCATTTCAAATTTTTCTTGAAATGTTAGACAGGACTCTCATGGGTAAAATTACAACCCTACAAGGTTTCTGTTGGCAACTAGTTTTATTATTTAATATTAAGTTCAGCATGGTGGATGGCTCTAAATACTACCACACTCAAGAGCCTTGAGTGCTGTTACGATGAAGAGGAGGACAGGTCAGTCACTTCATTGGTGCAATTAAACACAAAATACTGTTGCCATGGTTGCTGATTTCATTTAAAACTGTCCTTATCTTCAAAAAGGAACTGAAGGATTCTGCTTTCGGTTTTCTCAGAACTTCAGTCTTTGGCTTCTACTCAATTTTAGAACTGTACTCACTACATTTTAAGATCACTGATTGGATGTTTCCTACTGAAATGCATCATGGGAATCATAGTTAACTTGTCCCCCACATTTTTATGTATTCAAACTTGTAATTTTGTTTTTTAATCAAAGAACCACACAATTTATAAAACAGTTTTTAATCATTTAGACTGACAATTCAGAGAAGCTGTGGAAATGTAAGGTCACCGTGTATGGGAAAAACAAAAACTGGACCATTACATCCAGAAATACATAAATTCATTACAGCCTTTTAAAATGTCTTATATTCCATCTCAGAAATGAGCCGTCCGTTCATAATAATCAGGACTCTACCTTAACATCAGTGCCATCTGTTGGCATGAACTCCTCATAGATGTAAGAGCCCGTCTTCCTCACACTGCTCTCTGGCGAGTACACGCTGCTCCGACTCCCAATCTAAACAAGTGAGTGAGTAAAAACTATGGTCAATCCAAAAACACAATCACAGTCTGAATTAAAGGTTGCAGCTCCATGTTGGTTAACAGTGTGCCTGATTTATTATGATGATCTCTCTCTGGCAATGGACTCCTGTACCATTACAAGAGAAGCTATTCAGTGGTGCAGGTTAATGCCTGGTGTGTTCTAGTCAGTTCAGCTGAAGAACAGTCGCCACTATTACTAAACAGATAAAAGGAAGGGGAACATTCACAACGTCAAGAACAGCCCTGGGCCTGTAACATTTTACAAATATAACAAAAGTGCTGAAGCTTCAGACACACGAGGGCACTCTGATGGTGGTGATGGTGATGGTGGTGTTGTGGTGGGAGGGGGTGTTTAAAAGCAAATTCAGATCACAGCTTAATGAGTCAAAACTATAAACTGGAGTCAAAGGATGCACAAGTGTGTCACTGCAACACACCGTCTATGCAAGAAATTGTGGTCAGTCTGTTTTTAGCTATAAGATTAATAACTAAGTGTTACTATAATGATCAGTGAGAGTGGTTGTTATGCAACAGCCAACTGGTGCTGACAGAATAATTTTAACATTTTAAACAAGCTACAACAGTAAAAGGAAGGACCTTTCTGAAGAGGCGCTGGCTGCCACCACCAGCAGAGGTGGGGTAGTAGATGTAGACATTGTGGTCCTCAGCGCAGACAGGCTTCTCAACAAAGGGCTTCTGGAATATCTCTCCATTCACCTCCACATGGTCCTCTCCTTCCACCAGGTTACACTCTGAGACACACACAGAGCAAATGTTTGTGTTTGCCAGGAAGTCCCTTTTCGTTACCACCGATAATTTATACAGATGACGCTTGACCCCCTGCGTGTTTACTCTTGAGCCCTGTGAAGCAGCTCTGCACTCTGAACCATGTGGAGTTCATTGGTCATTTTAAAAGCAGTCATTACTGTCAGGGAAGACGGAGACATAAAACATCTGATCGCTCATCAGTCCAGGGCCTTGCTCTACGTCACTGTGTAAAAACAGCATTTAAATGCCAGACCCATCATATCACAGCACTTAGGTATGGGACACTTGCAACTGCTTCACATTTGATACTATATTTATCCACCAGCTGAAATAAAACCAATGCAGTCTTGAATTAATGGCCTCAGGATGCTGCATGGACAGAGGCTCTAAGGTTGTTTGTCTGAAAACTTTTTACTAGGGAGGAAAAAGCTTTAAGAATTGAATTGGAAGTAAAGTGGATGTAGTCAGCATTATATTGACTTCTTCTCATGTTAAGTGTAGAAAAGTACAAAGCTATATCAATAAGAAGTGATTTATTCATTATCAAAAGCAGACTGACCATCTGGTTTATCTGGGTCACGGTTCAGCACAGCATAGCGTGGTAGATCAATCCCTTCCTCCTGCAGGATGCGATACACCTCTCTCCTGTTAAAAAAATAAATAACATAACACATTTGTGAACTGTGATTGTTGTATTCTCAAGCCTTACTTTGCTTTTCATGCATATTTTCACTTAAAACTAGAATTACAGACAACAAATTACATTACAGATTACCTGTCCTGTATGTAGTACTGCATGTTCAGGTCATTGATGAGCAGAGGGTTTCTCAACTTGGCATAGCTCACTGCCTTATCCAGCGGGAAGCCTGGTTTACATGCAGAGAAGCAAATCAATAAATGAAGCTCATAGATGATCTGCTGTTAACAACACAAGGAAGATTTAAGTAAAGTTCAGAGTTCTGGGTAATGAGACACTGTTCTAGAAAACAGACAGGCTCACAGACTGTTGGACTTATTATAATGTTGACACTATATTACATGTCAGACACTGTTTACATAACAAATGAAAACACGCAAAAAACACTGTGTTGTCAATCTGTCTGTGTAAATGTGTGTGTTTGTGTGTGTTGTACCCTTGGAGTGGAAGGAGATGAGGCAGTCACACAGAGGCCATTTGTCCACGGGCTCGTTGAGGATGACGTCCTCTGGGAAGATGACCACAGTGATGTACTCAAACCTGCACAGCCTCTCCAGGATTTGGGTCATTGGCTTTGACTTGGACTTCTTCATCATGCAGCAGATCCCTACCATGATCTGTCGCTCTGGGGGCTGAGGAGGGGAGAGGGGAGAGGGGAGGGAAAGCAACATCTTAATGATCTGTGTGCAGGTAGAAGAAAAACAATGGTAGCTTTGTCCCTTATCCTGCAGAGCTAAGCATAAAAACAGCCATATAGTGACAACCAATGTAGACTGCTGGTGTGTCTGCTAAGAGAGAAATTCAGCGACAACAACAAACTAACCCATCATGCTGCCATCACTGTATTTAAAATTAGTACATCCAAAACTGAAACCAGCACTATAAGGTGGGTGTGGATGAGAAATCTGATCTCGGACCTGCTGCACGTATACACAGACTTACAATAACCAGGTTACTTCAGTGTATATAAACACATTCTGCATAACCTAGTTCCACTGAATAACCTAGATAATGTGCGTGTAAATGATCTGGTACTGGTCTACTGAGCTCATTTAAGACAACCACACTGTTTGTTGTTGCTGCTGTTTGCGAATTCACCTAAAAAGTGAAGAACTTCACCATGACTGCAAGAGTGCACAATGCTGACCCTATTGGTGACTCATCTACAGTGTTATCATTCAAAATATTCTACCAAGGCTCTTCCTGTTAGCCCTGACAGCTGTGTGGAAGAAATTAAAGTTAAGAGGTCACAAAATTTGACAGAAGTCTCCAACCGAGTCTGTGTCTTCGTCGTCCTCATACAGCTCCATGTCTGTCCTCATGCTATCCTCCAGGACCTCGCTCTCATCGTCCTCGCAGCCCACGAAGAATCTGGGAGCGCCACGCCGGCTCTCGCCCGGGCTGTTGGGCTCTGACATCACAGTCCCCCGCGGCAGCCCTCAGCATCCCACCGCGCCATCGTACACCAACACACCGCCGGAGCGGGCCGCCGATGGGAGGGCACGAGGCCTGGGGAGAGGAGCGGGTCCACTCTGCCTGGGCTGGGCAGCAGAGCTGGTGGATGAAGGTGTGTGAGGCAGACGAGCAGGATGAGACACAATGGGAGGGAGGGCTCAAACAGAAGAAGTTATGTGAGAAATGATGGAGCCGATCAGTCCTCTGCAATGACGTCGTTACTCAAGTTCCTCATTCTTCATTCAGGAAATTCACATCTCATAACTGGCTTGGGTTTCTTACAAGCCTTCGGCAACATGGAGGTTGATACTCCAATTATCTGACGACAGTCCTTTCCTCCATTTGTATACAAGACTGACAGTCCTACAAGAGAAACAGAACATTTAACATTATGATGAAGTCTTGCCTCATGTTTTGAGAATTAGTCATTTGCACAGCCCCCTAATATTCTGAGTTTCTAAAAATGTCTATAATCTTTCACACCATACAGACAGACTCAGCAAGTACATTTTCTGCAAATATACACTTTATATCACTTTATACTGCTTCTGTTTTAAATAACATTAGTTAGACTCACCAGATATACAATGATATCACAATGTGGTTTTCTTCTGACAAATTTCCTGTGTATGTTTTACTATTTGCACATATCAGTTAGTTTGCTTTATATGTAAAACAAATTAGGGCTGCGCAACTTGTCAATTAGTCAATAGAAAATTATTAGCAAACAATTTTGTCATTTTTAAGTAAAAAGTCAAATATTTGCTGGTTCCAGCTTCCCAGATGTGATGATTTGTTGCTTTTCTTAGTCCTGCATTACAATAAACTGATTTCTCAACATTTTCTGACAATTTATGAAGAAACAACAAATCAATTGATTAATCAAGAAAATATTCAGAACTGAGCCAATATACCGTCACTTTAAGCACAAATGGCCATGTGCTTGAGCAATAATTACCTCCAGTGCTTACTCTACTGTTTAACATTTAACCCTGACACTGCAATCTGGTACTGCAAAACAGCAGGGGCATCAGCTCTGACCTGCATTTCCATCACCACTAAACATTAGCCAGTCATAGATACAGGACAGACAGCAGACAAGTCATACTGTAGACAAATCACAACTACTCATTATTCTCTGAAACTCTATGAGACACCCATCTGAACAACATAACGCTTCACTGTCAGGCACAGTCACTCAAGGGTCAAGACTGTCTATTTACAATGGAAAATAATGATTCTAGCATAAGCAGCCTTGTATGGGTCCAAATGAGATAATAAACAAACTCAGAACTGTCCAAAGCTTTAGGGACCTCCAGCTGAGGGAAAACAAATAAAGTTGCACAAAGGCTGAGTTCCCTTGACACATTTTGGTTGTTTATTTTAAGTCACCATGACCTAAAAATCTCAGTGCTCAGCTAATCTTCCTGGGATCAACAGCAAACAATGTAGGCAATATTTCAGCCTAGATGTGAAATGATTAGTCAATTAATTAGTTTGTTAATAGACACAACATTGTTGAGCAACTATTTTGATTATCAATTACTTGTTTAAGTCATTTTAACTGTTTAACCATTTGCAGCTTTTCAAATTAAAACATTCCCTCGTTTTCTTCTATGTTTTCTATGATAGTTAACTGCATGTCTGGGTTTTGAACTGTTGGTCAGGCAAAACAAGTAATGTGAATATGTCAACTTGGGCAAAGAAATTATGATGTTCATCTCTTTCACTCTAACAATTCATCAAGAATATATTAAACATATTAACTGAGGAAAATAATAATTAGTTCGAACCCTTTCCTAAACAAATGAACTTACATTTGTTCAAAGAAAGCTTTCTGCAGCAGTGGTTAAGCCTCATCTTTTACCAATTAAATGTTCTTGTGTTAAATGTCATTTTAAAAAAGGGGGAGGAAAGATGATACAGTAAGTAATAGACAGTAACAGCTGTTTTTGATCACTGTATTTCTGAGGATGTCATCTTTCCATTTAAACCTAGTTATTTACCAAAGCATCACGGCTTGATATTCGTCATATCTGTGCTCACACAATTAAGGCTACAGAAATAAGAAAACCAGGGTTCATTCGGGTCAGGTCTGTGGCTGTTAAGTATGACTGCTTTATAAACCTGCTGGCTGGTACAGAAATTTATTCTTACTCTTATTTTGGCACAGAATTGACTTAAAATAAACTTTCTCCATGCCTAAGTGGATTAGTGCTTCAGAGCTTGAGCATAACAGTTAATCTCTTCTATTACACCTGCTTACTCAGGGTACAAACAGGGGCCATAGCTCCCACTCAGGACACCGGCCATGTCCTCTTTATTTTGTATGGGACTTTAGGTGACCCAGGGTGCAGTTTACACTCTACAGTTTCACAATACACCTGGCTGTTGTGGGGTGAAATCCCCATGTCAACTGTTAAAGGGAGCTTAGAAAAATATATCTTATTTTAACCTTGACACAATCTAGAAGAGAAATGTGATTTTTTTCATCCCAAAGAGGAAAATGCAATCAGTTCAACTGATTAGACAACATGAGAGTCAGTCAGGGTGGCAACTAACAGTTATTTTCATCATTAATTAATCTGTTGGGTATTTCCTGGATTAAATGACTAATTGTTTAGTCTATAAATCATTACATTTGCAAAGCTGGACTAAGAGAATGTTTTCTTTAATGCATCTGTTTCTACTTAACTTCTGACCTCTACCCCACCTTGAACCAGATGACTCAGGACTCGTTGCTGGGGCAGGCTCAGACACCTCCTGCGGGGCACCCTACCAGGATCTGCTCCAGCCTTTATCCTAGTGGGCAGCGGAGCCTGAATCAGTGCCAGAATGGATTTTAATGAAATTATTTTTCATCTCATTCGCTCAAGCCACAGCCTTGTTTACTTTAAATTTACTGGTGAGATTAAGTTTCAAATATCTTTTCCCTGACAGTTGAAGAACATTTCCACCTAAATAGACTTACAGACTGAAATTAGTGCGTGGGGATTAATTTATTACAAAACATTGATTTCTAAATGTCACACACCCATAATGACTTGCATACCCTCCTTTCTTCTATTTTAAGACTTACAGCAGTAATTCCTAGACTGTGTCTTCACATTTGACTCTAAGCAGACTGATTTAACAACTCTACCCTCCAGAACTTTACTCCTTGCAGCATGCAGAAGGCTTTTAGAGAACAGCATCTGCACTATCTACTTAGGTACTCTGGAAGAAACTAATGTTTTAAAATTAACAATGAAATTCAAAATAGAAGAAAATAATGAAGGTCAACATTACAACCAACAGTCACTCTTTTCATTAACTGGTTGATTATTTTCTCTGATTTATCTATGAAACATTAAACACGTGCATCACATTTTTTTTTGTCAAGATGCCATCTTCAAATTTTGCCCAATCTGCAACAGATGATCTACTTCATTGTGCCCAAAAGGAAATTTGTCTTGGACACGGTGCTACAATCCATTTTCTTACATAAAAACATCATAGAAACATGAGATGCAAAGCAAAGAACCACATGACCCACTGATGACAATTCAAAACAATTCATGGCACGGTGACTTTTGAAAGCATCCTAATTTTACTCCCTAAAATAATGCCTACAATCTTTGTACAGCACCGTGTATGTGTAGATAGATAGATAGATAGATAGATAGATAGATAGATAGATAAAAGGCACGTGTCTGCAGATACTGTAATTTCGAATGGATAGTTTTAGAGAAAGACACCTCAGGAAGATGCATAAATTGGTGCCGATTTCCTGAAGAAAAACACTAACGTTGTAGCGGCACCTGATGTACCTATTGGAAGTGGGCCCGACAGGTTTAATTGACACAAAGCGAGATGTTATACTAAAGTAAAATTAACCATGCAGCCATTGCGGTTGACGTGAACCTCCTCCTGAGGCCGACTGTTGTTACTTCACCACTTTGCAGTTACAGGTTCATTCGCGTTATGTGCAGTTATTTAGCAAGAAGATGTGAGGAATATGAGAACGCAGGTATGCGTTTAAACATTTACCACAATAATAATACAATTAACCAGAGATAATACTCTGCAAAACGAATATCCACTATCCATAACCCCGCGCTGTTTGCTGAGTACAAGACTAATGTTAGTTAGCGAATAAATTACCGTTAGCTCCCGTTAATTTTAGCAGTGTAAAACACATTTAGCTAATATTAGCCACTGTTAGCATTCAGCTAACTAGTATCCCGATTTTCCACGGCCTACATTTGGCACAAACACCACATATCTGCACTGTTATTCATGTTATCGCTTAAGACTGGAAGCATGTCAATTGTGCTTCTATTAGCGCGAGATATTTAATCATGAACTCACAGTTTATCTGGAAAGTTTGTGTCGCTGCCATCAGCTCGCTTCCTTTACTCCTGACAGTTTGCCTGTGAAACCAATCTTGTTTTTTTCTGTTTGACGCACAGATGAGGAACGTCTGAAATAACCAATGGGAGAAGAGAACCATTTCCAGAAGGCGTAGCCCGAAAAAAACACACGAGCCAATAAGCAACGACCGAAGTCATGAGACCAGGGAAGAAGAGCGTTAGCGGCTTCTAGCGTTAACACTGAGACTAGCAAGGAGCTTCAAATGGAGGCTCAATATTAAAAGCAACACAACAATATATTTTATGTCAATGATTAAATGTAACTTTACTGCCACACTGTACAATGACTCTCTATATCTGAACAATGAAGCCTAATGCTTCCTCATAATAGGACAGACTGCTTACCTGGAGGTTTATTTATTACAAAATCCATCACAGCTGTTACGCTATATTTCAGATACATCAGTTGATAATCTTTAGGTATCACCTGTATATACTCTTACCATCTGTATTGGGTATGTATCTTCATCAGGGAGCCCCTGGATGCAAAACAGGAATACTGATAACTGATAACAACCCCAAAGAGACACACGTCTATTCTATGGTGGAATCGTCTCACATTTATGTCTGACGTTTGGAGATTCCCATCCCATATCACCACTGAAACTGGCCAAAACTGGCATAAACCTATGGACACTAATAGAAGTATTGTATTTGTAGTTCATGTGTTTCCACTGCTAATCTCTGCAACTACAATCATTACTGTCGCATATAAAATACCACTGCTTGTACACTTAAGTGGTTGTACTGTATAAATCCAGCAAGAGGAAGTTCTGTGCTGGGTTCTCCTATTTGAACTCTGTATTTTTTAAAGGTGACGCTGCCCTCTCAGAGCAAACTGCCCACATGCTGCTGTTGATGTAAGGGTAAATATTGACATCAGCATGTCTCTGAGCCTCCCTGTGCAGACCAGACCCTGTTTGGCCACCGGGCCACACTGTCGGTTACAGACCTGTGCGCAGGCCTGCTGGGGCTGTTGCTACTGTGAACCTCATGGGGTCACAGTGGGCCACTGTACTCCTTATGAAAAGAGCATTTTATAAACAGCAGGGTGAACAGAGTGCAAACAAGGCTTTTCTAAAATCATACTAAATATGGAGAAGAGAGGACGCACCCACTTGCACAAATATTGTCAGTATGAAAATAAAAATACCTCTTACTTCAGCTTTTTTTTTCAAATAATAAGCTGCAATTTACACTAAATCTCAAACATAGTGTTTGTGTTGCATTATCTTTAGGCTTTTTGTAGTGTATGAGAAGAAGAAGCAGCATTTGTCAGATTTTCAGTCAAATTTATCCTTGTGATCCTTGTCTTCTTCACTTTACCTCCAGCTACTCTCACAAAGACCCTCTGTGAAGAGGCACTCTGCTACCCACCACACTCATATGGTTTCCATTTTCGAAAGCCGGGAGTGTTACACTCTCAGTGACTTACAGCAACAGGTCAGACCAGGACAAGGATCCTCATTATGAATGCAGTTCCACTTTCACAACCCTGCTGCTGCTGCTGTTGCTGGTTGCTTTAGTCTCTGGGCCCCTGCAGGAGCTGATTTACTCACTGTTAAACATTATCAGCATCTTATCCCACCTTTGGCTGGCTGTTACTACCAGATTGTTTCTTGAACCAACCAACTGATGAATGTGGAAGGCAGCCATGTGGGTGACACAACACACAGCTCCTAGGTTAGGGTGTAGCATGTGGAAATTTCCACATAACAGTAAAGTAAGTGCTTCAGATCATTCTCTGTAATAGGTGCACATGTGTATATACCAGTCCCAGGTTGGCGGGTTTGATTCTAAAGGATTTAATATTTTCAATGAAATCCATTAAAAGACTGAAATCAACAATGAATTGATCCAGCTGGTGGGTATTTTCTGTGTATCCAAAACCTAAGGTGCCCTGTACTTTGTTTGGACTCAGTATTATTTCGTTCTATACTTTGGTCTACTTCGTCAGACCAAAGCACAGATTTCCACTGGTTTAATGTCCATTTCTTGTGTTTCTTGGCCCAAGTTATTCTCTTCTTCTTGTTCTTCTTCTTCAGTAGTGGCTTCTTTGAAGCATTTCGACCATGAAGGGCTGGTTCACACACTCTGTGAAGCATTTACGTGGGCTTTAATCTCATGTGATGTTTTTCATGACTGCACTTGAGGATACATTCAAATTTAATGAAATTTTGCAGATTGACTAACATTCATGTCTCAAAGTAATGATGGACTGTTGTTTCTCTTTACTTAGTTGAGTGGTTTTTGCCACATTAGAATAGTAGTTGAATAGGGCTATTTACTGTATAGAACTGTGTACCAACCCTACATCTGCACAACACAACTGATGGTCTCAAACATATTAAGAAGGCAAGAAATTCCACAAATTAACTCTTGACAAGGCACACCTGCTAACTGAAAATCAGTGCAGGTGACTACCTCATGAAGCTGATTGAGAGAATGCCTGAGGTGTGTAAAGCTGTTATCAGAGACAAAGGTGGCTCCTTTGGAGAATCTAAAATATAAAACATATTCTGGTTTATTTAACAGTTTTTTGTTTACTATAGGATTCCATATGTGTTCCTTCATAGTTTTTATGTCTTCAATATTAATCTCCAATGTAGAAAATAATTTTTAAAAATTCTGGATCTTTTCTTTCAGATACACCATCCGGGACAGACTGAAGTTAGATGAAGATGTTTGCTTTTTCCCATCTTATATCACCTCTACAGTATCCCACACATTTATCTCAAATTTGTCTGTAAAATTGCCAGAAATGTCACCTGCATCCTAACACTCGTTTTCTGTAACACATGCAGTGTTTCTACAACCAGCTTGATAATAAATCACCAAAGTACTTCTTTCAGTTAAATCCTTGCCTCGACAACAAGAAAAACTGCCCAGAGAGAAAGCAAATCATAACAGTTACTCAACAAACGTCATTTATCAAGGAGCTACAGTGGCTTGAACTTATTTTAACACTACACGAGAACACGTCCTGTTTGACCAGCGCAGTGTGTGTGGTGTCAGAAAGCCTTATAAAACATGTACAAGACTTCTTTCAGAGGGTGAAGGCACGTGTCTCAGCACCCGTGCAGCTATGCGAGTAATGCAGTGGTTAATGAGTCTGGGTGTCGAGTAAACGCAGGCTGGCAGTGGTCTGGCTGCTGGTGGACGTTCTTTTATCAGCTGTGTTTTCCAGTTCTGCTTGGTAAGAAGAAAGTCTGTTCTGTGCTCTGTCAGAAAGAAACAGTGTTCTGCCAGAAAACACCCTGAAGTCCAAGGATTAAGTATTCATTCTCATTTTAACGGGGAAAAAAGTCCACATGTATGAACAGACAGGTACTCAAGCTTAATATCCTGTTTGGGAAAACTGTAACTGTACTCTCGTGGACTTTCGTGTTTTCACTTCTGCTGAAAGATGCTCTGTCATCAACTTAAATAATGGTGGTTTTCTACTTTTCTGCATGGATTCAGCACAAAGCATTCACTAACTGCAAAGGCTGTTGTGTCCACTGTTTATAATTGACATGAATGTTTGCACCAAATTTCATGGCAATCCATCCAATGGTTGTTTTGATATTTACCCTCTGAATAAAAATCGTCAACCTGCTGGTAGAGCGAGATTGTCAGCTGTTCAACAAACTGATTAGGATTTGTCCTCTGGGGACCATGAATTTCTGTACCAAATTTTCATGGTGATCCATCTGATATGTGTTGCAATATTTCACTCTGACCAAAGTTGTGCATCGTCTAAAATTGCTGTCCCCGGAGTTTCACCTCTAGCATGGCTAAGAATTAGTGCTTTTCTTTGCTACCAGAATCACAGAGAGAATAGTTTGTAGTGTGTAACTATTCAATATTACTGGGCTTTTCACATTATTTCCCTAAATAAATATACACTGATTGAACACCTCTTTATTGCAGCTTAACCTTTCTGTGGACAAAAATCAACTCTGCTAAAGTAAATCTGTACAATATTTATTTTGACTCTTAACCTTAAATCTGTTAAATCCAAGACGCCTCCACTTCTACAATATTCTCCAAAATAAACACCAAACAGCAAGTTTGATCCGTCTATTAGTCCTCCTCCCAGAGACATGTTGTAGATAGCATAAGTCTTTTGTGCAGCAGGAATAAGGAGCTAACTTCTCATCTCCAGTACAAGGAGAAGCTGCAGACTCAGTTCAGTTCTGCAGGTACAGAGAGAGTCGCACACAGCAGCCATTCATATGTACAAGGCAAGAAAAAATAAACACACTCAGCTTTCAACAAAAGCCCTCCTGAGAGGTTTTTCTGACAAAATCCTTTCAGCAATGGAAGGCAGACTTCCTGACTGCAGGGAAGCTTCTCTGGTTTGAAAAGTTTGAGTAGAACTTGATAGAAATCCATCAGCTTGGAAAACCCCTGTAGATATACATCAGACAGAACAATGAACACTGACACACAGTCTATGTCCAGGTGAGCCTTTTCTCAGCTCTCTGTTGTAGTTGCAACAGCAGATCAAATAGTGTGAATTCAACAATACAACCAAATGATTTTCTGACTGAGTGGTTTAGCAGTTTTCAAACTGGTGTTTTATCATAAGACCCAATAAACCCATTAGACCCAATTCTTTTTGCATTTTTTGAGGGTCATGTCTGGATGTTAAGTACAGAACTGGAACCAGGACATCAGGACTATACAGATAGACTGGCTCGGTCCACAGTTCAAAATCTTAACACCTCTTAAACTGAAGCAACTCCTCAGGGAAATATCTGATTCTTTAGCTGCTAAATGCTCCACTATGTTCACCAGTGTCTGTCTGCTGTTTGCTGCTAAGCAGGTAGTGGACAGTAGCTTTTTACAGCTGCCTGCTGTGGCCAAAAACGATGAAATGAGATTGGTGACAGTGAACTAGTACAGGAAAGTCCTCACTATACACTCACTATAAATCTGCAAATTCAGCAGATAAATCTCACTGCTGTGACTCCTTTCACATTTGATGAATTGTTATTGTAAAAATATCTATTACAGATGTTCAATGAACAGACATGGTGGTATCAATTGTCAAACTATTTTTATAACTATTACTGTTATATACGGAACTAAGTACAGTAACTATCAGTAACTCTTATGTGACTTTTAACAGTGACTCTGCTCTTCCATCATTAATATGATGGATGGTTTATTTAAAATTCAAAAAAGTCAAATTATTGTATAAAGATTAAATATGTGGTTTTGGATGTGTCCTCGTCAACAGAACAATTTTGAGAATATAATAATAACAACAATAATAATAACACAAAACCAAAATTGTCTTTCCCATTTACAAAACAGCAAACATCTGTGTTCTCATGCAACAAGTAAAACCATACACTAGTTTCTAAAATGAAAATGTGGTAACAAAACCTCCCCACTCAAGACAGCAAAAGCAAAGCACAAGCTTCAGTCTTCATTACTGCTCTCCCTGTGCTGCAGCTTTCAGACAGCAGTCCTGTTCAGAAAGTGGCCTTTGCTGTGAAAGGAGCTTATGAATAAAGTTAAATGTCTGCTGATCCCTGAGGATTCAACTGAGACTCTGTCATCGATCCATCACTGCTGTGGGTCACCTCCGCTCCACCTGTGTGGATCAGCACTGTTGCTGATGAAGACTTAAGAACCAGAGATGAAAATATAATCTGCGTCCCCAGCAACCAAAGCCACAGATCCATGAATAACCTACAGTTTTGCTGTTATGTCATTGCGACACTGCAAACAGCACCGTTTTGTTGACAGCTTTCTGAGGTGGGGCAGGAGTGAAAATTTCTTCAGTTAGTCTAACAATTTAGTCATTTCACCCAAGGTGTAGTATAAATAGCCCACTCTACAGGCACACCTTGTGGACAAACATCCTAGAAGTGGAAAAATCTTAACATTATGGAGGAAATATGGAACAATTGCTGACACAATCTCACCACAGTGGGCTCAGCCAGAGTCCACCCCCACCCCCCGCCCTTTGAAGCTTGTTCCAGGTAGTTCAGTTACTGCGCACTATTCAGATTTAAATCCAATGAGGTCGACCCGCAGAGAGCAAGTCCATCCCCAAACCTCTCAAATTTAGCATTCTCCCCATTCCAGCATCCCCTCGGTCTCTCATCTGTGTTCATATGGAGATAGAGTGAGAGGAGAGTTCACAGAGGAGTCAGTTAGCATTAAAATAAGCTGACTGAAACCTCCCTGGTGATTTCAATTTCACTTAAAAAACATAAAATGTTGAGAAGGGAAGAAACTGTGCAACATCATAGCATAGGACCCTAAGTAGAATATGTGCTGCTATTGGAAATAGGGCATTACTCTCATTATATCACTTAAACTCAGCCTAGACTCCCATTATAAGTTAAGTGGGTTTATTTGTATTCTTAGTTACAACATTTTTAGGCGTGTGAATACTCTGTAATTGCACATGTTGCTGTTTCCTGCCCAATGAGTGCTCAGTAGTACCTGGCTGAAAGACCAGCTTTGTCGCCAGTTTGGATTTTTTTTTTTTTTTTTTTTTTCCTTTGAGTGAAAGAAAGTGAACAGAGAGCAGTTAACGGGGCGAGGCCTGATACTATCAAATGTTTTAGGAGCCCTTTAAAAAGCCCAAAGATGACAGCTCTTCCATAGGGATCCCCAAATGTTCTCTGGTTAGATAAAATATATAATCTCTCTGGCTTGTTCTGGGTCTTCCTTGGGTCTCTTTTCAGTTCAAAGTGCCTGAAAAAACCTCCAAAGGGAGCCACCCAGGAGGATCCTGATCAGATGCCTGAACCACCTCAACCACCGCCCAAATTTCAGCAACAGCTCTACTCCAAGTGCCATCCAAGCTCCTCATCCTATTTCTAAGCCTTTGCTCAGCCATCCTGTGAAGGAAGCTGAAATTGTAAAAAAGTACTTTGTATTTTAGATCTGTACACCAGGACATCTGAGGCCAGATCAAGCCTTCTGGTTCTATGAGAATGAATCTAAGATACTTAAGTTATTAATAAATGATGTGAAAGAACTAAAGGCTGACTCAGTACCTCAGAGGATTATCAACTCTATTACTTTCTACAAAGTAGATGGGACAGTACTCACCCTCCACCCCTCCAGACCCATTAAATGAGTCCAGAATGAGGCTAATGATGTTTCCTCCAAAGTAAAAGCATAATATTTGCCCTCTTAAAAAATAAGTACAAGAAAAGAAAAGAAAATAATCCCACACACAACTCACTTTAATGACACAATGCACACTGGATATTCCCTTCTATAACTACTATAAAAACAACTGTACCATGTGTTAAAATGATCCTTTATTAGGTATTAGTCTTTATAAATTATCTTGTGTGGTGTGAACTTCTACACATGAATCATTTTGCAGACTTATGTGAGTCAAACCAGATGCATTTTAAATTCTTAACCTTATGATCACAAAATCTGGGGTTTTGAGTGAAGTTGAGTGGAGCACTTCTTCAGCAACTCCTCCTGTGCAAATGTATTTTTTATCCACCATACTGTGAATACTTCAACCACCTTCAAACCAGACAAGTGTTTCAAGAAGCAGTCTGCTTTTATTTTGAAAGAAGTATTCAGAACTCCTCATACTTCATTGTGAGCAGCTTGACACTGCTGTTTCCCTCTGAGGTTTGACAGCCAAACCTGGTCCCAGACTCTTTCCTCTGCACACAGCCGAGCATCCTGAGCTCCCTGTTTCTGCTGCTGCTGCTGCTGCTGCTCACTGGGACTTTTAAACTCATAACTTGGAGCGTCACTCCACAAAAACACACTACTGAGGAAGAGTTGGACTTTGACAGGTGTGAAGGTGTTTCTGCAACAGGTGGGAAATATTCTTTGTTTGTTTGGTCAAATTTTATCAAGTCATACGACAGTTTAGAACAAGACCAGAAGACTACCCTCAGGTGACACCACACCTCACCATACCTGTAGGTACTGCATGAATGTAATATATCCTCACCTACTTATTGTAGTTATGTACATGTTGTAAGGATTTATTTTTGTCTGAAAAACTGGATAAAATAAGTTTTATATGGGTTTAAACTCTACTATACCCCCCTGAATCTACCTGGATTCATATTCCGACTTGTCTTTTTTGGTCCTCATTATGAATTTCTTTTCTGCAGAAAGAAAAAGACTTCTAAAAGAATATATATAAGAAATTAAGAGATTGGACACAAAAGAACCACAAAGAATGAGAAAGGCAATATAACCTACTGTTGAGAATTACAGACTTTTATATTGAAATTAATTTTGTTTTGAAGAAGATTTTAAAACAGCTAGGGTTAATGGAAGTCCTGTAGAATGTTATTAAATCTATAAAATCTAGGTCACAAATGCCCCTACTTGAGTATTATAGGAATCTCATCAATTTACATCTCTGGGTTGTAAATTAAGATATTAAATGAAACCCACATTTAAACCTGATTGGTCATATAGGAAATGTGTCTCGTGTAGATGTACAGGTTAGGATTATGGCCACACCTTTGGCCTGTGACTCCTCCCACTCATGTCTCACACTTTTCCAAGTCTCTTGCCTGAATGTGAGCAGTGTTAAGATGTGATGGAAAGGCATGATGCTGGAACATACGCCTTTGCTGTTTACATAGGCCCCGGTGTCGTCAGAGCTGCCATAATACAGGCTTCAGGGGGAACAGATCAGGTCTTATGGGCTCCCGGTCTCTCTGGGAGTGGACCTCACCACAGTGGCTGAATGAGCGCAGTGTGGAGCCGGCCACCAGCACGGCTCACACACAACTCAGCTGCTAATGAACTGTCACTTAGGTCAAACACCACATCTCAGACACTCCCTCCATGTTTCAAACACTTTTCAAAGTGTTTTTAAAAAAGTTAACCATTTCTCTGACTCACTTCAACTGGAAAGTTGCATTCTGAAATACTGTGTAATTAGCAAGAGAAAATAATGTGTTATTAAGCAAAAAAGAGCCTTGTTCTATAAAGTAAAAAAAGCAGCATATGTAACATATAAGTGTGGACTATTCACCATGACAGTTGATTCCATTTATCTTCTTGACAGATGAACCCAAAGAAGCTTCTTTTAGCTGGTTCACATCAGTTTAAGATCAGCATCAGAGATTATGGAAACTCCTTTATTCGAGAAAAAAGCATGAACTCTGGTGACCGGTGGGGTATTCACCCTTTACTGCAATAAGTCAGCAATTTGTTCAGGCCGTAGAAAATGTATTGAATTTGCAGCTCAGAGTTTTGCAGGAGCTTGTTGAATTAGTGGTGCATCCCTACCACCCAGCCACATACCCCCAGTGACAGTTTGTCCCTGAGCCCCTGTGCTGTTTACTTGAATTCTCTGTGCTCACAGACATGAGCATATACCACATACAAATTCAATCAGGGAAGAGTCTCAGTCTTTTGCAGTAAAGGGAGGGAGGAGCAGGAAGGAACTGTTACTCAGATTTAATAACAGCAAACATTTACTTCTGAAAGATCTGAGGCTCCTTTGTTTTCCTGTGAAAAAATAAGAAGTGGCTCTTAGAGAAATTAATAATTACTCACCTAGCATGTGAACATTACAGTGACGTGTGGTTGTGTGTTAGTCGTCTGGGAACTGAAGCTGCTGTGTAACTTCTGTGGAGGAAAACTAGAATCATGTCTATTTGGTACTGTAAAGGAGGTCATCCCACTTGACTTTGACTTTAACAAATGACTTACCTGACCCCATAGAGGCAGACTAGCAGACATCGTCTTGAGGCATGTTTCTTAGACAATAAGTATAAAGCACAAGGAAATATACATGCAATCACAAAAGATATGCTGACAGAGCCAAAAGGCTAAAGGATTTATTGTGTGGCTGAGTTCACCCCATCTCAGCAGCACATATTTCAGGAGCAAAATAAAACCATGACTAACAATACTGTTTGAAATAGATAGATATTAAGAGATTCTAGTAGTCATACTAGAAATTCTAAATTGGATGTTTGAAGTTCTTGAAATCATGGGTTTCATAGTTGTGAATGTTACAAAACATTCTCAAATAATCATTAAAGACAAAACGAATGTGGGATACCAGCTTGAATAGACCCCCTTTGGTTGAAATATATAAACTTTTTTTTATTATTATTATTACGTTGTAGCAGAGTTTGTGAACTGCATCAAGCAGGTTATTTTCTGGTTCACTTGTCCGACGGTTGAGAAGGATTTCACCCAAAAACTGTACCAGATTTGTTTTGATATTTGAAAGTTACAGCAGATCATTGGCCACAGAGAAAGTCCTGGAAATCTTCTGAAATATAATATATAATGAGATTGTGTGTTTCTCGCCCTTTTCACCATTTTCTTATGCTTATTTGAAAGAAACCCTTAATATAAAACCAAAAGTCACATCTTATCATCAGCCATATGTATAGTGGTGTCAGGAACTTAGATATATTGTAAGGCCTATTGGAAAATGGAATATCTTAGACAACATCCATGTGGGGATTCACTGATTCTTAATGCTCTGTGTGATGATGTTACACAGAGTTTGAGTCATAATCATATTATTAACTTTTTTTCTCTCATTTTCCTTAATTAATTTTCAGGTAAAATATGATAAGGTGGACTGTGCTGCTGTCTGTGTGTCTGAATGTCATCTCAGCATCATTTGACTACATTTATGAGGAGCACTCCTTTATGGGTAAGAGCTTTGAATATGAATTAATGTAATTATTTTAATTTAAAATCTGGTGACTAGTTTTTGGTCAGATGGAGTTCTTCCTATTTTGTACATTTCTCTGTTTCACAGACCCAGAGGATGTGCTGAGTGTGAGCATTCCCCTGGAGGACCCACAGCGCCCTCTACTGGGAGAAACAATAGTCATACCATGTTACTTTGAGGTGTGTCACTTTGAGATTTTACCAAGTGTCAATTTGCTTGTTTGAATACTGGTATACTGTATATTCTACTGTATATTCCATAGAGTATTTGTATTCATCCTATGCTCAGACTGTGGACAAAGCCACTGTTCACATTTTAAGGTTTACTGATCAGTTTACATTGTTGTATTTTGCATTGTGAACCAAGTGACTGCATGAAATGTGAAAGAGGTTGCTTACAGCTACAAATCCACAAATAATTAACACCTTACCCTACCTCTCCATGAAGCTTTGTAACCTCTTTGTAGCTCATCATTTTGGTTTTACAGTACACTTACTGTATGGTGAGATGCTTTCAGTGTCATTTTTAGCTGTTTAAAACTATTGTACACTACCTGCCCAGCCCCAGACACAGACAGACACAGTTAGAGACTAGTTATAGAACATACCAGATCATTTAGCAGCTATAGAACCAGATGTTTCCCTCCGGAGTTGGATACCAAAACAGGAGCATGAATATTGGACATGCATTCATTAAGGAGACTCTGTTTCAACGGGGTATTCAAAGGGTTAGCCCAAACATTTGCCCTAGCAGCTTTATGATGGACCCGCTGTTGGTTTGTCTTCTTGTAAACCCAGGAAATAATTTGGTGGTGAATGTTGTTTCCAATGTAGGACCACACTGTCCCAGACCCAGGAGCTCCCACCATCATCCCCCTCTCTCATCGAATCAAATGGAGCCATGTCACAAAAGAAAAAGTCACGACTATCCTTGTGGCCTTGGAAGGACAGGTGCGTATCACCGAGAACTACCTGGACAGAGTTCAGCTGGTGGGCTACCCCAAAACCCCAACAGACGCTAGCATCAAGATATCCAATCTACGATCCGGTGACACAGGAGTTTATCGCTGTGAGGTTCAGCAGGGCATTGAGGACAACCATGACATCGTCCATCTGCAGGTTCAAGGTATGCAAATGATTAACTGTCGTGAATACAGCAGATATGAATATCCAGGAAAAAACCTGTTTTATTTTTTATGACGGACAGTCAAAAACCAAGAGCTGTTGAGTTTGGATCACTGGAAACCAGAAAAACTGGGAAAAATTCACATTTAAGAAGGTGGTACGAGCAATTTTTCCTTCGGTTTTCCTTCAGTCTTTTAATCAATCATTACAAGTTTCTGTAAATCAATTATTTTCATCCAGATGCAGGTGAAGATGACCGATTTCTAAACATTTTCCATTATCAAAATAGATTTGGGGGATTTGTCAGCCTTTACAGAGGCTTCTGGGTATTTTTTTTTTCTTTTTCTTTTTTTTGTTTGTTTTGTTTCCTGGTATTGACCATTAACACATGACATCTCCACCTTTAAAGTTAAGTATGTTTTTCTCTCTCCAGGTATTGTGTTTCACTACCGGGCCATCATGGGTCGTTACAGTCTAACTTTTGATAAAGCAAAGGCAGCATGCGACCAGAACAGTGCAGTCATGGCTTCACCTGAACAGCTTCAAGCAGCCTATGATGATGGTTTCCACCAGTGTGATGCTGGCTGGCTCTCCGATCAGACAGTCAGGTCAGTTTGTCATGTGATGCACATCAATACTCTACTGCCCATTTAACACAGTGGGTAGAGCATCTCCTTGACTCCCAAACGTGAAAATGAATGTGTGAATGAAATCTAAAAACACCTTATTCTTTATAAAGGTGTCCAACAGATACCTAAAATACTGGCCATCTACGCAGCAAATAACATATTTTTTACTAAATAAACGTAAGTAGCAGTACCACAACATATAAATATTCCACTGTATTCCAAGGTATTGTCTGAAAAAAGTTAATAAAATGTCAGTCCTCATTATGCAAAAAAGGCTTCTTTGGTGGTATTGTTTTATATAGACATCAATAAAGACATTTCCAAATATACTTACTTTACAAGCGAAAAAATCTGTCAGTATTGCTGTAAGAATACTACAGTCAGCCTGTTTTTACTTAAAATTTCTTGTAAAAATGCTAAAATGCTAAAATTGAAAGGCTGTAGCATGAAATAAGACAGAAAGAGGCAGGCTGGAGCACAAGAATAATGAAAAATTTAACTTAAATAATTGCAACTGCACTGAAAATAGGCTGGAATATTTTAAAAAGAAAACACGACTTTAAGGACTCTGACTGAAATGACTATATCAAAAGAAGGTTTTTTGCACTGAGATTATATTTTAGAAGCAGATCATATGTTTTGTATGAAAAATCTCATACTCAAGTAAAGCCCAAGTACCTCAAGTACTATTCATGGTTGTAGAAAAGAGTGGCATTGACGAAATTCAAAGCCAGAGGACAGACAAACACACAGGGACGTTGTGAAGAGGTGCTAAAGGGAACCAGGGAGAGTTTTTCCAATTTCAGCACTCCAGTTTTTATATTGAAGACGTAGTGGTTCATACTGAAGATACCAAAGCTCATTTTCATTTAACCAAAGGTACCCAATCCATGATCCTCGTGTGAACTGCTATGGTGACAAAGAGGAGCTGCCTGGAGTCAGGACATATGGAGTGAGAGACCTCAATGAGACTTATGATGTCTACTGCTTCGCTGAGAAGATGACAGGTGCGCTGTGATGAACTCTGCAGTGTCTCCATCTGTCATTACTTTACTCGCTAATTCTAACAAGCCTCTCTTGTCTGATACAGGTAGAGTTTTCTACACTGCTTCTGCAGAAAAGTTCAGCTTCTCTGAGGCTGTGTCGGCCTGCTCTAATCGGGGAGCTCAGCTTGCCACCACAGGTCAGCTCTATCTGGCCTGGCAGGGTGGGATGGATGTCTGCAATGCTGGCTGGCTGGGAGACAGGAGCGTCCGCTATCCCATCAACATTCGGCGGCCTCAGTGTGGAGGAGGTCTGCTGGGGGTGCGAACTGTTTACCTCCACACAAACCAGACAGGATACCCACTCCCTGAATCTCGCTATGATTGTTTCTGCTACACAGGTGAGCCATAATTTACATAAAGATTGGAGATACCAAAAGTGCTGCTCTTCACGTTATCATATACACCAATATTTCCTTACGCCTAGAGATTGACCACCAATTGTTAAAGGTTATATTGTTAGATTTGGCAGAAAAGACTGGATGGGCCAGGCTTGTAAGTTATTCAGTGCGATTGGACTTTCTATTAGGTTGCCTTGAAGTTAATACTAAAAATGTTTTGTTCCAGAAAGCAAATGGGATTGGATTTTTCTGTATTGTGTGAATAATACATTTTAATAATTTAAAGTAAAATTTTTCATATCTGTTGTCAATACAACAAGTGCAATTTGCTTCTGTGAAAGAAATATTTAAACAATGTGAGAAGAGAGAAACTTATGAACCAACATAACAACACAGCTACAACAAAGTTTTAGCATTTTCATACTAATCTCCTTCCTTCATCACCTTCAGAGTCTCCTGATGAAGAGGGTTCAGGTATCATAGAAGAGGGAAGTGGCGTGCTCAGTGTTACCACGGTGACGCAGAGCCCAGATGTGTTCTTGCAGAGGACGACAACAGAAAGTGAGGCCATCGGAGAGGTAGAGACGCAGCAACCCACCATAGTGGAAACAGAAAGCCCCACCCAGCTGCCACTGCCCCAGCCGCCCAACGTCACTGAGCTCATCACTGACCTGATAAAGTCAGTTACCGCCCGGCCCAATGTCGGCAGTGATCGCAGCAAAGTCTTTGTGATGCCTCCAACTGGTCAGTAACAGAACTGCTGATACATGGAATGATAACTGTAACATCACACAGAAAGTCCAGTGAGTGTCTCTCATAGCAATGCTCTTAATAAGAAAGAAATGGTTCCATCACACAAGAATTCCTCTTGTTTGTCTGTGCAGGTGTGGTCTTCCATTACCGCTCAGGCTCTGGTCGCTACGCGTTAACCTTTGTTGAGGCTCAGCTCGCCTGCCAGAGTGTCGGGGCCTCCATCGCCACACCAGAGCAGCTGCAGGCAGCATATGAGGCTGGATATCACCAGTGTGATGCAGGATGGGTACTGGACCAGACTGTGAGGTGAATCTGAATCTATATTTTCAGAGCAGGTAAAGACATTCCTGTCCCAAACAAGATTTCATAGCTCATCACATTTGCTCTTTTCTAGGTATCCCATTGTTTTCCCTCGAGATAAGTGTGCTGGAGATCTGGGAGATCAACCTGGAGTTCGGTCTTATGGTTTGAGGCCAGCAAATGAGAAATATGATGCGTACTGCTATGTTGATGGGCTCAAAGGTACGAAAATCATCGTTATTAACAACTTCATTTTGTAGAGGTGAATCACCATGAACAGATTTTCTTTATTTTTCACTGACATTTCCTCCTCCTTGCTTTTCAGGTGAGGTTTTCCATGTGGGATCTGCTGAGGGTTTCACCTATGACGAGGCTTCCTCTAGGTGTCAAGAGCAGAGCGCTGTGTTGGCCTCCACCGGAGAGCTCTATGCAGCCTGGAAAATGGGTTTTGACAAGTGCCGTGCTGGCTGGCTGGTGGATCGAAGCGTCCGTTATCCTGTCAGCAACCCCCGCCCTGAGTGTGGAGCAGGGAAATCAGGAGTGCACACTGTGTACACTCACCCCAACCAGACACGCTACCCTGAACCCAATGCCAGATTTGATGCATACTGTTTCAGAGGTAAACACTTAACTGTCCCTTTTTACTTTCATCATCTACATTCATTAATGTAATTCACTTATCATTGTTTTTTATTGTTCAATTCCCCGCAGTGGACTTCCTTCTAATTGCAAATGAAACTGGGCTGAACATCACAGATATCCAGGAGGCCCTCCTAAACCTGACATCAATTACTGATTTGTTTAGGCCTAGTAAGCTCTAATCAAATACTGAACAAATAATTTCTTTTTACCTGTGCAAATTTCCCATTTATTCCCCAGGTCCCTCACACATTTTCTTTTATACCTCTTTTTAGCTGTTCACTCTATTGCTCCTCCCATCCCTGTGGACACATCAGGCTCTGGTTCAGGCTCAGCAGAATTCGGTTCAGGTTCAGGGTCTGCGGTCGATAGTGCCTCTGGGGGTCACTCTGGGGACCTGTCTGGTTCTGGAGACCAGGTTACCTCTGGAGATCAGTCTGCTTCTGGAGACCTGTCTGGTTCTGGAGACCAGGTTACCTCTGGAGATCAGTCTGCTTCTGGAGACCTGTCTGGTTCTGGAGACCAGGTTACCTCTGGGGACCTTTCGGGCTCTGGAGACCTCTCTGGTTCTGGAGACCAGATTACCTCTGGAGAGCAGTCTGCTTCTGGAGACCTCTCTGGTTCAGGAGACCAGATTGTCTCTGGGGATCAATCTGCTTCTGGAGACCTGTCTGGTTCTGGAGACCTGGCTGCTGAGCTGCTGAGTGGAGAATCAGGTCTTAGCAGTGCCCATGCTTCTGGATCAGGTCTCAGTGGAGAACAATCTGGCATCAATGTTGTTTTTTCGGGAATTGACAGCATTGCCTCTGGAGAGGGCTCCGTTTCAGGAGGACTACAAGAAGCTGGAGAGGGGAGCACAGGGATCCTTATCTTCTCATCATCTGAATCAGGCTCTGGAGTGCTCAGTGGTAGTGGGGACCTGTCAGGATCTGGCATTGGATCTGGGATCAGCTCTGCAGAGAGTGGCTCTGAGGAAAGTGGACAATTCTCTGGCATGACATCTGGTTTCATCACCACTCAGGAGTTTTCTGGGTTCAGTGGTGTCCCGTCAGGATTCTCCTCTGGAAGTGCCAGTGGAGAGTCAGGAGAGCTTTCAGGAAGTGGAGATGCTCAGGTCTTACTGATAGATGAAGAGCTGATTGATGCATCCACTCCAATTACCCACAAGGAGTATGAGCTTGGCGGAGGCCTGCTGATGTTCAGTGGCTCTGGAGACTTTTCGGGATCTGGGTTACTCAGTGGCGATCTCAGTGGCGATCTCAGTGGTGATTTCAGTGGCGATCTTAGTGGCGATCTCAGTGGCTCGGCTTCAGGAAGTGGCCCAGGATTCTTCTCAGGCGTGACATTTGTGGGTTCAGGGTTCACCGAGCTTACAGTGTCATCCTCTGGAGAGCAAGAGGCCTCTGGGTTTTTACTGTACAGCTCTGGACAGGGAAGTGGTGGACACTTGTCTGGATTTGGAAGCCAGAGTTTCATCTCTGGGTCTGGATCGGGAATGTCTGGATCTGGAATATCTGGATCTGAGTCCTCTACAAGTGGAGAAGAAGGCAGTATTACATTTTTGACTGGGGCTTTCATGACAGAAGTATCTGGAGACACTATGCTGTCTATGGAGCTTGGGCAGGGGTCAGTGGAGTACAGTGGAGAAGGAAGTGGTAGCAGTAGTGGCTTGTATTCTGGTAGCGGAGATGACTATTCATCCACAGCCAGCGGCTTTTCTTCAGGGACTTCCTCCGGAAATCTGCCTCAGGTGGTGCTGCCATCTCCGTCTAGTGAATGGACACTTACAGAAAGCACGACAGGACCAGAGGAGGCCCTCAGTGCAGCTGACTTGTCACAGACTCCTGATGATGACTATGTGACCCATGCTCCTGCAGTCGCCCCTGCAGGACTGGCTGCCCCTCCCACTGCAGCTACACCAGCCTTTGTGCAGCCACCAGGCCATATGGGAAAAACTGAGCCAGTAGAAGGTAAGCTAATGTATTTTCTAATATAACATTTATATTTTCATGAGTGTGTGGTGAGGGTGTATTTTTGACCAAGAGCTGAAATCACTGTGAAATTGTGAATCACTGCTGCTGCTGTGATTACACTTGTAAAGCAGATGCATCTTAAAAATTTAACTGTGTCCAAGTATTTAAAAAATACTCACAACATGTTCATAATACAATGACTTTGATGGGCTTTTGAAATGAAATATTAAGAAAGGGTGCATTCATGTACTGTACCATTTGTTAACACTGATGAGATCTACATTTCAAAGTCAGAAAAGCCACAACTCCTACACCACTTTCAGATGAAACTTGGAAGGCTGACAAATCTCTGTCTTGAAAGTAGTATTAGTGTATGTCATTCATGAAGGGAATCACTTTTGAATCATTTTACCTGTTTTTCTAGGTGGCTTTAACCCCTGTGATCCCAACCCCTGTGGCGCTGCTTCATGTGCAGTAGAGGATGGAGTTGCTCTCTGCCACGGTGAGTCCCAAAAAGTTAATTTTTTTCTCCTCCTCTCTTTCTCTGAAAACTTCTGAATTCAGTATTGTGTGATGATGATTTGGTTTAACAGACTTCATCAGTAACATTTCTCTGTATGTCTTGTTGAACATGTTGCATGTTTCATATAGTTCGTCTGCACTGTGTTTATTAATCAGCTCGTCCTCGACCTGAAGTTACATTTTCAGATGAACATTTAACTGATTGTGATTATATTCACTGTTCATGAATCAGCCTCACCAAAGGTCTTTTTTCTCTCCCTGCTGTTCTGTCCTGATGTGTTTTGCATCTTATTTTGTGTCCCTCTGATTTCCTTTTTTAAATTTTTTTATTTTCGTCTTTGTCTGGCTATGGGTCCCTCTGTGTTTGTGTGGCAGATTTGAATCTCAAGGTGTTTGTCCAATATGTATTGGCTCTGCTATGAGGTTGCACATCCTCTGTGTCACGTATTACAACTGTCTTTGGCTTATATGTTGTTTTTGGTCTGCTGTGCCAGAGTGCTGCCTCCGCTCTGCTGTGTGCATGCTAAACCTGGTGCAACATATGTGCTTTCTGGCATTATATGGATGCTCTCTCCTGCTGGAATTTGAATACTGATCTTCTGCTGCAACTAATCACAAATTCAAATATAAACTTACTGCAGATATTACAATGGGTTACAAGGGTTATATTTCACCATATATCATATATCATAACCATTTTCTAACCTGGAAGACCTCAAATAATAAGATTTATCAAAAAACAAAACAATATAGTTGATGAGTCAGTGTGCAGTAAGTGTAATCTGGATTTAAGGTTGCAGCAGCTTCAGTATTATTCACTAACTCCTCAGTCCTGGGGTGTAATAGTCCTGCTATTACAGTTCTACCTCCCCTCACCTTGCTGGCCAACCTCCTACCCTCCCCACGCCACGCTGAAACAGTAGTGTCACCCGCCCCCTTTTTTGCAGAGGTAGATGTGTGCCACTCCAACCCTTGCACCAATGGAGCCACCTGTGTGGAGAGTGCAGACTCTTACAAATGCTTATGCCTGCCCAGCTACGGAGGGAAACGCTGTGAGATCGGTACGAGATCAGCTTCAGCTAATAAATACTAACAACAGCCTCTCAAAAACAACACAAGAGAGAGAGATGCTAAACATCACCAGCAGACAGCATCATCACTCACTGTGGCTCTGTAGAGGTACAAAGTCACGAGGAGTCCTGGTGGCTCAGCAGTCAAAGATGCATAATGTGTAACTGATGTTCCTGGTCTGCCATGAGACCCAGGGCAAAAGACCATAAAAGTCTAGCTCACCCAAATCACAAAAAATATTTTACTTACCATGGGGAGTATCAAGTCATGAAGTAATTACTCAGTGTTTTACTGCTCAAAACACTGAAAAAATTACCCTTTGTAGGCAAGAAAGGAGTTCCTTTCTCGAGCAGTGATTGTCGAGTCAAAGCTTAGCAACCTCTGACGCATGGCAAGACTGTCAAGTTTGGAGTCTTCCCATGTTGGAAAAGTGATGTGTATGGAGTGAAACTGAGAGCAATAAGTATCAAATGAGTTTGGCGTTTTTAATAAGTAAGGAATGGATTAAACAACATGGTTGTCTGCTCATGAAGCTGCTAATGTTAGTATGTTTAGCATTTGTGGAATTTCAAGTTACATCACAAACCTTTTTAGCTGTGGCTCAAGAGGTAGAGCAGGTCGTTCACCAACCAGAAGGTCAGTGGTTTGATCCCGGTTCCTCCAGTCCACATGCCAAAGTATCCTTGGGCAAGATACTGAAGACCAGATTGTCACCGTATTATCAGTGTGTGAATGGGTGAGTGTGTGTTAGAGTGCTTAATGTGTAGAACAAGTGCTGCATGAATGTGTGTGCGTGAATAGGTGAATGTCAGCTCTAGCATAAAGCCCTTTGAGTGATCAGTATGAGTAGAAAAGCGCTATATACAGTCCCAGTCAAAAGTTTGTTTTTTCTTTATTTTTATTATTTTATACATCAGACATCAAAACCATGAAGGATCACATATGGAATTATGTGGCAAACAAAACAAAAATCAACTGGAACACTTGCAGTGCATAGGAAATGATCCAAGACATTACTGTAACAGAGTAGCGTCACATTATTTAAAAAATTAACACAAATTTGAAATGTAGATTCTACCACCATTATCAATATAAACTGCATATGTGTCATTTTAAAAAGCAAAGCTTGACTGGCATACCAACAGTAACTGGGAGGGAAGGGTTAAATGAACATTACATTTGAAAAACCCAGTCAGGGGGTGTATTTACTACATAGGATAGTAAATACACCACAAAAATAATCTTAAGAAATCTCAAGTCCACTGAAATCCCTGAAAAGAGTTGAGATGAGTTGAGTTTCAGTGAGTAACAGGGACGTTGTTTCTGATGTGAAAGGTATGTGGGCAGTGACAGATATCTCAGAGGTGGACAGTGGTGGAAGTTAAAAGTATCTGTACAGCTAAATACTAGTTGGGGTAAGCAGAAAAATATGTTTTTCTGTAATTTGGGTGAACTGGCCCCTCAAAGAAAATGATCAAAATGAAGTGAGAATGAATGAAGCCTTTGAATGTTACACCAGAGGAAGAAATTGGAAATTCATAATAACATTACTGCTGGGTATGGCCCTCCTCCCAGCTGAAGTGAAGCATTATGTGTAATTTTCCATCCTGTACTGGGACATTTGTTTTGTACGACAAGATGGAAACACTGTCCATCGTCAGATTTTTACTGGATGCCAGACCGACTGAGGGCAGCGCAGTGGGAAAATATGTACTGAATGTGTAAAACTGAAACACTGCATGGGTTGTGAACAGTATCAAGCACCGTCTCATCTCCTAAACACTAATTCCCCAATGTGAGAATGAGAAGAAGAAAGAGAGACTTCTCATCATCAGACGATGTGCTTTAGTTTTCCAACCCATTTGTATGTGTGGATGTTATACTGATTACTGAGTCTCAGAGCCATAAAAACTGAACAAAGTGCTGTACATTGAATGAAGTGACCTGTTTCACAATGTTCCGTCCTTGGTGTTGTGGCTGCAGACGAGCAGCAGTGTGAGGACGGTTGGACTAAGTTTCAGGGGAACTGCTACCTGCACTTCTCTGACAGAGAGATGTGGCAGGATGCAGAGAGTCGCTGCCGGGACCTGAACGCCCACCTGGTCAGCATCATCACCCCAGAGGAGCAAGATTTTGTCAACTGTGAGTGATTAAAGCACTTTATGTTTGTGTCCATAGAGATGGGGACAAAGAGAGAATTTTTTTTACAGTCCTAATAAGAGTCAACACTTTTTTTCTGCCACAGCAAATGCACAGGACTATCAGTGGATTGGGCTGAACGACAAGACAGTAGAAAATGACTTCCGCTGGACAGACGGCACTCCACTAGTGAGTTTACATTTACATTACATTGGTGTGTTACTCATGTCTTAAGCAGGGTATAGTATGGTTAGGTGCGGTTAGGAGCAGTGGTTCCCAACCTGTAACCTCTTAAAATCAAGTTATGTTTGCTTGTAGCCATTTGGCACAGGTTGCATACAATTAGTTTGTAGAGTTATTCTTATTTGGATTCTCATCAGGGCATGGATGAATTACTACTCCAACCTAATACAAACTATGATGTAATCACATTAGTAATTGTGTATTGATTTGCATTTAACTTTGTACCAGACCAACAAAGTTCAATATGGATGAACGGTTTGTGTGATTTTTGGAGAGGTCTGTGTGCGCGTCACCGCCAACTGAGGCAATGAAAACTGCACTTGTGATAAGAGGCTGTCTGAGCAGGTGAAATGCAAATGCAATGTCACACCAAAACGAGTAACCAAAATAGCACTGCACCACCCGATCTACATAAACACAACCTCAGATGCACCACTCCACCCACCTCAACACAAGTGGGTTTATTTAAAGGCACAAAACAGGTGTGAGAGCAACCAGGCGTTTGGATGGAAAACAGCACTGCAAGGGAGCAAATTACTGCACAGCTGTTTATTATACAACCAGACAGGTTTTTCAAAGAAAGTTGCAGCAAAAGAGTCAGAGAAGTTTAACTTTGTTGCTGGACAACCTTGTGATTTTAGTTGGAGCCCTTTGCTGCAAGACATCTGGCGCCTAAATGAAATTAATGATAGGGCTGTATTTTTTCACATAGTGCTAACATCTGTCTGAACATGGCCCTGAGGATGGGATGTGTGTGAAATGAAATACTTCATACAAAGTGTCATCTGACCATCCTAAAAGGCAAAAGAGTTTAGAACTGTTCAAAAAGCATGCACAGCGTTGGAGCAGTTTGTACACATGAGAAGTGACAGGAGCAGCAGTGCAAAGAGTGAAAATTGTTCAGAAAAAGTTCGGTTCAAATCCTGCTCACTTTCTCACCCACCCCTACTGCGTTAATTGGATATGGTTGTCAGATTGTATGTTTTGGCAAATTGCAAAATATATCAGCTGCAGCTCCACCAATTCAGAGTTGGAAAGGTGTCGAAGGAAAAAGTTTCAGATGCTGTTCAATGATCTTACAATAACTTTGTTTGAAGCATTCTGACACTGTTAACGCTGCTGCCACCTTTGCAGGTCTGAAAGTCTGGAGTCCTGCTAATAGCTGTTCATTACTCACACGAGTATCAAAGTGTTGGATAATACTGATGATTTTGCTGTTATCAGAGCCTTAACACCAGGAAAAGTAACACTGTAATTTTTATTCTGAGGAAAACCTTGTGGTAAAGTATGTTTTGTTTTTCTTTCTTTTCTTCAGCAATTCGAGAACTGGAGGCCAAACCAGCCAGATAATTATTTCAACTCAGGAGAAGACTGTGTGGTGATGATCTGGCATGAGAACGGCCAGTGGAATGACGTGCCCTGCAACTACCACCTGCCATTTACCTGCAAGAAGGGCCCAGGTACAGTATGTTGGCTAAAGTGACTGGTCCTGATACAGTCTTTTTCAAAAGGCTTTAATACTGATATAATCAAGATGCTCAGCCATGACATATTATAGCCTTATAAAGATGTTACGAGCCTGCTTAGATATGTGTGGGCATTTAACATATTGCAAGGCAAACCAAACACCGAGTGAAATGGTACCCCCACTTGAGTCCACAGTCACAGTCCAGTTACTAAACACAGAATAAACCTGTGAAGATGTGCAGCAACTATTACACTGGTTCATCCTCTGCTGCTGTTGTAAATAAAACACAAAACCAAAACAGTGAAAGCAGTGAGCTGGAGTGAGGATGGAGGATTAAATACTGCAATAATCAGCACTACGTATATCAGTCCAGTAGTAGATGGCTGGTATGTCATAGTTTGTTAATGGTTTCAGCTACTGAGACACATGCACAATAAGTAGACAGTTTGATATGGTCCCCTGTGGCTTTTGGCTCTGTCCTCAGTGTCTTGTGGTGCCCCACCGGAGGTCAAGAATGCTCACATGTTTGGTAACAAGAGAGAGGAGTACCCTGTCAACTCCATCATCCGGTATCAATGCAACCCAGGGTTTAGACAGCGCTACCCTCCGGTGGTTCGCTGTAAAGCAGATGGACAGTGGGAGAAACCCCAGGTGGAATGTACTGACGGTGAGTGCACTCTCCATAGACTCCCTGTTATCCATCTTGGGACTAGTTTGTAGAGAAGGCTCACTGATAGATAAGGACAAGTGTGTTATTTTCTAACAATAACTCATCCCTCTTGCGTTTTTCCCTCGCTGCAGTGAAAGCCAGAAAAAGAATACAGCTGAGGAGCAGCAGGAGTCGGGCAGCCAGTGGCAAGCTTCACTGAGAAGGAAAAAGATGAATTAATTATATTTGAAAGAACATTTACAGCACAAGAAAATCCATTTTCCATTTTAGTGAAGATGATTTGAAGGGTAAAATTTGCTGAAAGGCCCACATGAAGGATGCTACATCATGGTAATGTGATTTCTGTTTGTTCTATCCCCTGCCCCTGATAATATATTTTAATTAGATACACTAATTTTATTGCTCTGAGTTTATTTTAATTGTGTGTACTGTAATGTAATTTTGTTTGGGGAAATCAATGCTGGGATATTTTGCTCTGTATGAGTTTTACATTCATAGATGGCAGCATCTGTCTGGTTCATTGTAGTCTGCTGTAGATCTCTGTATCACAGAGATGGATGTTGGCACAGTAGGATTTGCTGTAGAACTGGTTTATGTTGTAAGGTACCAAAATGTTGTGTGTTTGTTTGTTACTCATATAGCATAGCTCATTGAAATTTCTGTAGGAGGAAAAACACAGCAGGGGAAGACACTCCTTTGGCAAATTAAAAGGAAATACAGCTTTTTTTTTTTTTTTAAAGTTCACATCAATCATCCGAGTTCCCCTACGGTTCCTGTCCTTCCTGCTGGTTTCTACACTCAGTCAGTGTAGTTGCAGATATCAGGGCTCATTTTTCTTCCTTTAAAGAAGCACCTTGCTGCCACTTGTTCCTGTGATACAGCATGAAAAACAACTTTCAAAGAACAAGGCAATCCAACAGGAAACACAGTAAAATTGTCTGTTTTAAAGCTGCTCAGAGGTGAAAGTGTAGGGACATTAGAGAGCTGTTAGAAGATAAATAGTTTTTCCAGGAAGACTGGGACTGTGGGTCGCTTTTTCTCTTGTTTTATTCAACATTATACCTGGTCAAACCTCCTTAAATAAGCGGAAACAGGAAAAAAAAAGCAATAATAAAGTAAACTAAGAGAAAGCAAAGCCAACAAACTGTACAGTTGTAATAATGGTGGTTTACAGCAGAGACTTCTGTCAGTGTGAAGACACATCTTTTTATTTATTGATTCCACACGGTGTCACAGAGTCTCTCTGCTGGACTGAGCCAGTAACTGTTAAATATAAAAGAGAGATTCAATTAGACCACAGCAGCATCAGTAACACACAGTAGGGTGAATTAGGTTCTACTAGCTCCATACTATATATCTAATCTGTAGAGGATTAAGAGATACTGCATGTGAACCCACAGTTTGTCATGTTTGAGTCTTTTGTTTTCTGTGTGTTTGGTCACTGTCATCTTCCATGAGGCTGTGCAGTGCATAGTGTTTGTGAGGAGCATGTGTCAGTGTAATGTACCTGTTATCTACTTCATTTTTTGTAACCTCAGAGGAAATAACCTCACTGTAAACACTACAGTGTGAACTGCCTGTTGTTTTTTCCAGCTTTGACTGCTTTCATTTGTGCACTTGTTTTGTGTCATTGTTGCTGTATGTGGAGGCTGCGCCTCCTTCAAACATACAGTCACCTGCTGAATGATAAACCAAAGACTAAGACTTCAGTTTCCAAGCTATACATGTATCTGCTGTAGACCCTTTTATTCTCTAATTTAAAGGATAGAGCTGGTAATATTTCACATTCCTCGTGTCAAGCTCATGAAAAAACTAAACCCAATCCAAAGCCTGATATTTTATTCCTCTGGGCCATAAAGCTCAATTTCTTTTCCCATAAAAACACCTCACTGAGTGACACTGTTGCACTGAGTGATATGTTCCTTGGATTGCGTATTCATCCGCTCCTGAAAATAGTCAAATGCACTATTTCCTCTTGTTTGAATAAAAAACTACAGTGGCCAGCTGTTATTTATAAAACTACTCAGCCCACTTAAAAATGAAACTATATATTTGTGACCTATTTTTAAAGATTTAAGATAAGATAAGATAATCCTTTATTAGTCCCACAATGGGGAAATTTACAAATTTACTGAAAAAAGGTACTGAAAGATGGACGTGAACTCATTGCAGGTTAAGATCTTTTCATGGGATTTCTTGACATGAAGAAAGACTCCAGTCTTATCCTTAAAATGCACAAACAAACATCAAGTTGATTTCAAAATCACCACAGCAGACAAAGCAGTGGTGTATGAATTCAGACATGAGGCAAAAAACATAGGGCAGATCAAAAATGAGGAACTAATATAACAGAGATAATAAACAGATAAATAAACGTATATTTGCCTCATCCTTGTTCGACACTGTCTTTTGATTTTGTGTTGTTTAATGTTTAACAGCACCAAATTGTTACTGAATGAATCCACATGTAGCCCGTGTCTGAACGCTTGTATTCTGAAAACATATCAATCAGTGCCAAATAAAAACAATTTGGTTCTCACCTTCTGTAATGAATTCAGGTTTCTGTCACAACTATATGTCTCTCATCTATGTTCATACAGCACAGCCACCTAAAGATGTTAACTTCACACTTGTGAAACTTACATAATTAACAAACTGCAAAGATCAGTCAGTCCTCCATCATTCCAGGAGGGTCCCCACCCCGTTATTCCAGGTACAGACAACAAACACGTCTTTCACCTTTTCGCCTGAGTCTCAGTGAGCTCAGTGTTTCTGTGGCAGCAGCTGAGGTCAGTCGATACAGAACTGACTCATAGGAATAATAAAATTACGGTAATTTTCTATTTGCAAAACAGGGTGGGTTGCACATGGCGTCAGTGTTGCCTTGTGAGTGAATGGAGTTCTTTTAAGGACCCTCTGTACCCAACCCATCACACACACCGGTTCACCTCCCTGCCCTGGGTCTCCGGATGAATCTCGTCTCTCTGCTCTCAGGATATTTTTCACTTGTTAATTAGTAGAAAACAGAAAATACTGTTAGTTTATTAAGTTCTAATAAAACAAGTTCTTTTTGCTTTAAGCAAACTATGAAAACTTCAGATTACAGCAAAGAAACACCAGTCTGATTGTAGAACTCCTGACAAAGACAGACAGCGTTGATGTTTTTACTGTTTTACTGAGGTTTGAACCTCAACACAGACACTGAAAGTATAAACTATATCAGGAAAGGGTCAGTCAAATAACTGGATAAAATAACAACAAGCTATGGCATGTAATCACATGTCTTCGCGGCTCTGTGAGGGCAGGCTGGGGCTGTGGTGGGTTGGACGCTCGCTGGAGGCTGGATCCCTGCTGGGGAGGGAGGGGGACACAGAGTGGACCTGGACCTATCACACCGACCTGATGACTCACAGCCGAGAGAGTGAGCTCATGATGAACTCTGAGTCCAAAACAGGTCAGAGCAACAGCACTGAGGCAGAAAAGGTAAACTGAATGCAATTTTTTAAGATGAAGGCTCTGATTATTATTAGGTTGACTGTCCAGTACTCATTTTTGTTCATACTGGAACAATATACACAATACAACCTTTTTGACGTCAGACATTTTTACATGTCATAGTAGAAGAGTTAGATGAGAAGATGGATATCACTTAACATCTGTTCAGTAAGTATGAAGCTACAGCCAGAAGGAAGTGACTTGAGAACCACACTGATGGTTGCTGCAGCCAACATTTTCATAGATTTCCAATAAGATTATTGCAGATGGGGCTGAACCACGCCCTGGATCTTAGGATCTGTTTAAAAAGGCCTATCACGTGGACACATGGCAATTTTGAGCCATCTGATGTGTTTCAAATGTGTTTCATACAGTGGCTTCAGAAAGTATTTACGTTTCTATCCAACCTGGAACATTTACTGAATTTCTACAGGTGCACACAGATTATTATTATTCAGAACTAATAGGCCAAGTCCCATTTATATTTCAAACTAGATTATTTAGAGAGTAAACGCTCTTTTCATAATATAACTTGTCACATGTATGCAGGACACACATGTATCCCAGAGTTTATTCTTACTTGTTTGCAGCCAACATAGAGAAAACTGCCAACAATAAATTTATACTATAAAATCATACTGCTCCTGATAATGTACATTATTATTAGAGATCAAGAGCCTTTGTACGTGAAAAGATAAGTAATTTTTATTCTTATGCTGTCTTTCACTAAAGTAATCATTTTTACCTTTAGCAGTTCAATCGACAGGTAGTTCTGTGACTGTTTGCGGAACCAAGTACACCACCTCTTTTTTCCCGGTCGGAACATAAACGAGAAGGACTTCCTTTATTGTTTTTACTTGCTGGATAACGAAGGCTTTCCCAGAGTTTATAGCAGAGCAAATAACCTCATGTGATAATAAATTACCAATTCAAGACACCAACAAAGTCCCAAGTATGTACACAGTTGCTTTAATTATGAAACTGGTTGATAAAATCGTTTGTTCGGTCACAGGCTTTTGCTAACTAAAGCTATTTAGCTAACCAAGGCTAACACATCGGAGAAGTTGGAAGCTGGAAAACACCCGCTGTTACCGTTAGCAAAAAAAAAAATCGTTTTAAAAAAACGTAGGTCTTAAGTTTGTAATTCATCAGTAAGAGAAATAATATATATAGATCAACAAATGCTGTTATTTTTAGGTTGAACTAAATCTAAACAATTCGCTAGAGGCTAACACTCAGGCACAGCTGTGTTGACGGTTGTTGGCCAGAAATGCGTTTGCCCTGCGTTAGTTAAGTCAGACAGGTTATTAAAGAAGATATCTTTACATATTTTAATGTAATCAGAGATGGAAAGTGCAGCACAGTTAATAATGGGTGTCTAAATTAGTATAATGATCTTAATGGAACTTAAAGCTGTTTTGTGTAATTTAATACTTTTTTCAACCTCTTTTACTTTTTGCGTCTATTAGGTGCATGGTGAAGGGAGATTATTAAACGTACTGGCCTGATTAATCATGGCTTATTAAAGAACAATAGAAAGCACCTGGTCACGATCTGCACATATAGACCTTTATCGCAGCAGACGCTGCGGAAAGAGCACAGGTACAGTCAGTAACGTTTATGATTTCATTTAAGTGTACACAGTAAGTCAGTCATGATTAATGTTGTCAGTCACACCTGTTCCTCTCGTGCTGTTACAAGTCAAAACGTCTGGTGTGAAAAAGGTACATCCCTGCTCTTCCCCCCACATTTTGTACGTTACTAGAGTAAGTAATGCACCTTTGATACACCGGGGAGCTTAAGGGCTCCACATGAGACATTGGTACTGGTGCACAGTAACATTTACTAGAATACCATGCATACGTACAGTACAGTAAGTACAGTACAGTAAGCGTAGGTGAGTCTCAGACCTTCTGGTAGTTTGTGGCAAGTATCTTCAGCATATCAGCTAAAAGCAACATTGCCATGTTTGGTTTATTTCTTCCTGTAACCTGCTTTTTGTTTTTCTTCACAGGTTGATGGCCAGTCTCGCTCCTCCCGTCCCATCTGCTCTCGCCTCATTTCTCTCCATGTTGCTTCCCTGCGGCTTTGCCGTGGGGCCTTCGCGGCTCTGTGAGGGCAGGCTGGGGCTGTGGTGGGTTGGACGCTCGCTGGAGGCTGGATCCCTGCTGGGGAGGGAGGGGGACACAGAGTGGACCTGGACCTATCACACCGACCTGATGACTCACAGCCGAGAGAGTGAGCTCATGATGAACTCTGAGTCCAAAACAGGTCAGAGCAACAGCACTGAGGCAGAAAAGGTAAACTGAATGCAATTTTTTAAGATGAAGAACATTACTAGAGATTCATAATGTGCAGACAGAGTAGGCTCTGATTATTATTATTATTATTGACTGTCCAGTACTCATTTTTGTTCATACTGGAACAATATAAGGTGGAAATATAGTGTATTACCAACATTGTACAGTCTATATGTAGTTATGGGTCTATATTTAGTATCTGTTTCTTTGTTCATTCTTGTTATTTATGGTTTTATACTTTATTTAGTTTATGTAGTTATTATATATTGTATTATTATATTTTATAATTTAGTCTTTAATTGTTTTGTTTTGTTGTTATAACTGTAGGTTTAAGAACAGGGTTAAGATAAAGTGTTTGTGATATATTAGAATATCACTTACTAGGTTTTAGGTTACACCTAATTTTCATGAATGTGCACCAGATTTCATTGCAATCCATCCAATAATTGTCAAGACATTTCACTGAAAAACACAAATGTCAACCTCACGGTTGTCTGTCTGTTTAAAATTTCATGATTATCCTTTTAATAGTTGTTCAGATGTTTGCTCTTTCTTCCATATTCCCTAAACATTCAGTTACTCATGCCTGTAAACTCATAATTCAAAACACTTTTTGTTTCTCTATTGCCCATTTTAGACAGCCCGTTCAAGGCAGTAATGTTCCTCCTTTGTTCTGCCCTGCTGTTCCGTATAAAAGGTGTGAACACAGGACAGGGGAGCATTGTTGTACCACCTTTAAGATGGCAGTGGAGGTAGTCACAGAGCCGAACTGATGTCTGAAAGGGATACGCTGACTGACACTGAGGCTGCTGTGTTATATGTCACTCTGATTCTGTAACACTGTCATGCTGTCTAAAATCTCACACAGGGATGACATTATGGGCTTTGTTTGGTTCAGTGTAGACAGACAAAGGTGGTGTAATCAAGGGTCTTCTTAATGGCAATGTAGCACAGTCTCTGTTTAAAAGGGGCTCACGATGCAGCTGCTCCATTAAGTGCATACTTGTAAGATAATTTTGTTTTAGTGCCATGGAGTTTTTCTCTACATGCTCAACTTAAATGTTGGTTTTCTCCCTCATAAGTACCTGCGCTTGTGCCCATTCAGGGAGCCAAGATAGAATGATACACAAGTAGCCAAATTTAGGTTGTACAGGAACCTACAATTATCATGTGTTTGAGTCACGGCTGCACCTGAGCAAACACTGAGTTCTCCAAAATCAGTACTGCTGTACAAAAACAGACAGCAATGAGCACTCTCAAAAATAGAAATTCAAATTCCAACAGTAGCTGTTTTACAAACACGTACCTAGTCTCATGCTGTTGGTCGTCCCAATAAGATTCAAAATGCCTCAACAGGACGATGACCTGACAAGATAAAAGCACTGCCATAATGATTCAGTTCACCATTCAGATGGCAACAGTCAAGTGTCAGCCCACCAGAATAAAGTCCCAGACCTGAGTCCATCCGTCTCACTGCTGAGTCAGCCTTGAGATTCTCCATAATGATTTTTACATTCACCAGCAGCAACCTCTTTTGTTTGAAACCATTTTGTGTCGCTTGCAGACAGAACTAGTGGAATAAATACAAGCTTTTCTGCTTAATTAAGTGCAGACCCTGTGGGAAGATAATGAATTAGTCCTTGTAATTTCCACCAAGCGTTCTACAGAAGAAAACATAAGGAGAAAGAGTCAGAGCAGCTTCACAGATGAAAAGATGTGCCACTGATAATTTACAAGGGCACTGCAATCAATGCACATTCAGAGCACAGCCAAGCCATTTTTACTAAGTGGCACTGAGTCAGACATGGACAGAAATCCTTGTTGTTATGAACTTTAATATAAAAGTGCATACTGTGCTCAGGTACTAGCCAGTGTAGAAAGTGCTTAAACTAGATAAATAGTGAACATCTCATTATTTAGACTGTATAAATGTTTTAATGCCAACTTCTGTGTTGTGGTTTGTAGGCACTGATAGAGATAGCAGCAAATAAGGAGGCTCTTCTGCAAAAAGCCGTCTGGATCAAGTAAGGTGACACTCGCTTCACACCAAACTGAGTGGGCCTTTTTTGCATCTTTATCTGGTTCTTAAAAGATATTCAACTTCACACAAGAACCACTCATATGAATAGATTTGTTCTTGAAGTGTTTCTGATTAAACAAAAAGGATGTTACTCTTTAATAAAAAGGTCTCTCTCTGTAAGAGTCCTATCCATAATGTTATAAGAAACTTATAAGAACAATCTGAACCTGGCAGTGGCAAAAACAAGAACTTAAGTGGACATACTGTGTCATGGACCATTGCTCATTGGATTACATTGCAGCAGCTATAAACTGCTCTTGCTCAATACTAAACCTATTCCAAAGATTTTTGTCCTTATTAATAATTTACACAGAGAAAAATGTTTAATCTTTGCCTTGAAGGTGGGAGGTCTCAACAGCTCTTTAGAGAGGCAGTTTATTCTACTCAGTGGCACCAGCTACAGAAAACAATCTTTACCCATCTTGGTTTTGAATCTATAATTATTTAACATTGCTCAGACTGACTGATAGAAATGCCTAATCAGGAATTTTTTAAAAAGACTTTACAGAAGAGTGTGCTTTCTCCCAACCACTCCCTCTTTTTCTCCCTTCATATTTGAGGCCTTAAATATTGTTATGTTTTGTCAACACTGTGGTTTGTGTGTTCTTCTTCTTCTTTTGCTGCTGGCTGCATATGTGGAGCCAACAGTTTCTCATGCTCTAGGCTGTGCACTGTGTAATGTCCTGAGGAAAACTGGCCTATTTTTCTCTCACAGAGAGTGAAACTGGAAAAAACATTGCACCATCATATTCTGCCACTAAGTCTCCTGTGTTGGGCCACAGTAGTTGCATTCACCAAACAAAGTGTTAATTATCCTTATTTTCATATTACTCATAATTTGGCTTTGTATGCGTTTTACAAATTTTCAAGATCTTAAATCTTTGTAATCTCTGGCTGTATTTCATGTAGTTGCATAAACACCCACAGGGATGATCAAACAGTTTTCTCTCCATATCAGACCCCATTCACTGCAGTACAAAAACCCATTCCAATAAGTATGCATAGACTGCAGTTTTCAGCTCATTTTGATTCAGTATAATATCTTTCTGTTTGAACAGATTTGTTCTTTTTTTTTCTCCCCCAGCTTTGCCTGCCAGGCCCAAAGCAGAGCCCAGCAGAATGTGGCAGTGCAGTGTGCATGTGGAGAGGTGTGTGTGGGCGAGTGTGTGGATGTGCATCTTCGTGTGTGTGAGGATGTCCAGGCAGGGACAGAGCTGCTGTTGTATGATGAAACTTTGGGAAAAAGTCAGACGACAGACGAGCCTGACACACAGGACAACTCTGCTGCACAAGACACAGGTAACAGGTAACCCTTCATATGTGTTGTAGTAAAGTATTGCCAAACAGGGTTAATATGGGCATGAGTAATGTAAACAGACTGGTTGCTGTCCACTCTATTTTCATTCATACTGTCCACCTGGAGGAGCTAGAGGGACATTTAACTCCAGAGGACCCCAGAGGACCTCATTTAATATCCAGTAAACAAATGTACTGTATGTAAACACAGACGTCCTGGTAGGTGAATGAGCATCGACTTCACTACTCTGTGATAAAAGTAGAATTTCCACGTCAAGATTATTTTAAAATAATCACTGGCATCAGTTATTTTCAGTCGAGAGAAAAAACCTCTCGTCAGCTGAAACACACTCAAACTGAGGATGAAAGCTGGAGATGAATAATTAGAGGATGAATCATTGTTGACATCAATTAAATGAAAATACCAAGCAAGAAAAGAAAATCATCAAAGCACATGTGTTATATAGAAATAATATGCTCCCCAGCTTTGCTAATCCTTTATTCTTTCTGGTTGGAGGAGCGTTTACGTGTTGTGATTGATGGGACATTAAGACATAAAGGACATTCATGCAGAAAATCCCCAGCAGCAACAGACTGTGGCTATACTGGGGATATCTTATTAAACTTGCGCTCTTGTGTACAGTGCTGATTTAAACAGATCATATAAATCATGAAAGCCTCTCCAAAACAATTATGAATACTAAATGAAAGATAATAGGATAAGAAGCAATTGATCCCTGCAGGAAAGTTACATTGTTGTGGTAGCAAATGTTAATTAGATTTGGATGGAGAATAAACAACTGTGATATAGGCAGATAGATAAAAGGAGCTTTAAAACCGATGGGAAAAAATGATGAAAGCGGAAACAGAAATATTTCAGATTAATACTTGTTACTGTGCATACATATGAATGTGATTTGGTACAAAGTGTACATCCAGAACGTGTGTTTGTATAAATATGTGTTTATAGATCAGTCAGGGAAGGTAACTAAGTACATTTACCTAAGTACTGCGACTAAAAGCAATATTAGGTACTTGTTCCATTTTATGTTATTTTGTATTTTGTTATAGCTCAGAGGGAAATATTAAATTAATTATTAAGATACTATGTCTTATTCTACTGCATTTACTTTTCATTTAAAGTGCATTATTTTACAGTATATCATCAGCCAGTAGTGTGTAAATGATAACAGCTAAAACATTAAAATTCTCTGTACACGGTTATTCAGTAATGTAATATATGATAATTTAACAAGGGCAGAGGCTGCTCTGCATAATGAGTGTTTTTACTTTTGATACTTGCTGCAAATGCATCCCCTACTTTTACATAATGAAATGCTTTGGCATTTTGTGAAAAACACTTATTCACTTACATGCTGAGAGTTGAGATGAGACAATCAGTACCCCTCTGATTTGTGTATGTCAGATATAATGCTAAAGCCAGCAGCTGATAATCTTAGCTTAGCAGGAAGACTGGAAACAGGCTGAAACAACCAGCCTGACTCTGTCCAAAGGTAAAAAACATCCTGAAGTTGTTCCTGTGAGGTGAGCTGCCAACCAGCAGAGACAACAGGGAGTCACTAGGCCTGGCCAAGAAGAAAAAAAGAAGTATACCTGCACACTGCTATTTCTTTCCCTAGGTTTTTATTGAACACCATTTGTGGTTGAAACATCGTTATGTCTATATAGAAATTAAAGAATAATTTCAAAACAAGAATTGAAATAGTGCAGTGTGGCATTTTTACACTTGGTTTTCATACAGATTAAACAATCAAGATATAATGTCTTAATATGTGATTTTAAGAAGGAGCCAGGCTAGCTGTTTACCACTTGTGCTACGCTAAGCAAACTGGCTGTAGCTTCCTGTTTATCATACAGACACCAAAAAGTAAAGTAAAGAAAAGTACCAGAGAGAAACAGTGTGTAAAAATAAAAAGAAGGCGTCATATTATTTTAACAGTAACTTATTGAATGAAATGTGTGATAATTATTTTTCTGACTTTTTCAGATTGCTGTATGATTATTCTTTAAAGATACTGCATTTTTAAATAGGAGTGCAACTAATGATTATTTTCATTATTTAATTAATCACCTAATTATTTAATAGTGATTAATACAAAAATATTCAGTTTACAGTGATCTAAAAAGACAAAGAAACAACAAATCCTCACATTTGAGAAGCAGGCACCAGGGAATGTTTGGGATTTTTACATAATAAATGACTTCACTGATTCATTTATTGCACATAAATTTTCTGTCCAACTAACTGCTTTGTACTGCTTCACTGTCATTTTTAAATTGGACAGACAACAAGGTGGAACACAAAAAAGACCCAGAGGACGTAATTAACAACATATCAATCACTGAAGAAAAGGAAGAGGCAGATGACAAACAAAAGGAGAGAATACAGGAGGAAGGGAAAGAGGAAGCATACAGAAACCCCCACAGATGCATCAAGAGGAGTCACTCAACCAGGCACAGGAGGGAGAGGAGGAGAGTCGAGAAAATCCTGTCTGAGCCGAGTCAGGACAGTGACGGACAGCAGGACAGTGGCACTGATAGTCAAACAGATAGAACAGCCAACACAGCAGCAGGTGGACACACAGACAGAACAGGTACAGACCCGTCACACTGTGACACAGACAGACAGACTGACCGAGGCCTCTCTACGACCCCTCCTGTCCGCTGCAGTTCCCGTCTGGCTGCTAAACCACGACGGGTTCACTGTCTGACTGGTCGGGGCAAGCGCCCCCCTCCCCAGCCCGACCCACCTACACAGACAGAGGGACAGAGCCTGAGCTCCACTGAAGGCGCCAAGCCCATCCCAGAAAAGGTTTTTCCTGTGAAGGTATTACTCGCTGACACTGAGGCTGTTGCAACAGCTCCGACGTGGTCTCCAGATCTCAGAGAGAGGCGGTACAGATGTTCCAGCTGTGGTAAGAAGTTCTACCAGCTCGGTCACTTAAAGAAGCACCAGTTCAGTCACACAGAGGAGAAACCCTTCACCTGCGGAGAGTGTGGGAAAAACTACACCTCTGCAGAGAGCTTCAGAGCCCATCAGGTAAGAGTTGTGTATCTTTCTGGTTTTTTTTCTTCCTTATTTCTTTCTTGTTTTTTTTTTTTGTTTTGTTTTACCTCAAAGTCCAGACCGTATTGAATTTTTGTCACATTTTCAATAAAGATCAGTAGGGAATAAAAAATAAAAAACACAACACCAATTTTTAAAGGTAAACATAAATTAATACATTAAATCAGGATTAATAGAGCTATATATAACCATCATAACTTGCAAACATAAAAGTTGGTACTGTCTCTGCTTAGCTATCCACAGGAAAAAACACCACTTGACAAAAGGGTTTAGAAATACAAAATGTGACACCAGTGGCTTTTTTAAACAATGTGTGTGGGTGCGGCAAGTTTTTCCTTACTGCTTCCTAATGGCCAACAGCTGAGTCATCATGCAGCAATTTACCCATCCTAACAAATAATAACAATAGCAGTAATAATAATACATATTATTTCAAATAATAATGGGATTATTTGTAGATGAGTCACCGAGGGGAGCGTCCGTTCTCTTGTCCTCACTGTGAGAAGACCTACGGACTCAAGCGGGACCTGAAGGAGCACATGGTCCTGCACACCGGAGAAAAACCTTATACCTGCGAGCACTGTGGCAAGGCGTTTGCACGCCGCCCCTCCCTACGCATCCACCGCCTCCTTCACTGCAGCAGAATGATCTACACACAGCCTCCGAAGGTAGGGACACGTTTTACTCTGTACAGTTAAGAGCTTGTTCACTCATCTGTGTTGACATTTTCAAATAATTGCTCTTTTAATAAGAACGGTGGGCTGCTAAATTGATTCTCTCGTACATTATTTCTCCTGAAATCTGCAGTCAGCAAGGAGGAATGTTTTTAAACTGCTGCTGTTGCTGCTTCACCTTCCCTTCAGCTATTTCAGACTTCCAAGTTAAAACTTTCTGTCTCTGCACAGCTCAACCAAATTTAAAAATCTTTCACATAACATCATTAAATTTGCATGCTGGTCTTGTTGTTTTTCCCCAAACAGCAGTTTGAACTTTAAGTATTTAAAAAGAAGGCAAAAAAGACATGCTGCGTTTGATTTTGGATTTCTCTCCAAGGTGCAGTGCACACTCTGCCCCAAGCTGCTGGCTAACTTCGGCTCTCTGAGGAACCACATGAAGCTCCACACAGGGGAAAAACCTCACATCTGTCAGCACTGTGGAAAGTGCTTCAGACAGAAAGGTAACGTCTGATCCTCGATCTGCAACAAACTGTTAGGTGTGCTTGTTTTGAAAATGCTGCTGTGGCCAGATATGTTTCTGCCAGAAGATCTTGTTAAAGGCCAGAAAGTTGTACAGACTTACTGACTGATAATGAGTAAACAAAAAAATCTTGCAACCCAGGCACTTTGGGATGTAGATGATGATTGAGACTGAACCTGCTCCTGAAACCACTCGTCCGTCCTATGTGTCATGTCAAGTGTGTCATGAAAATGCTGAAAAAATTGATTTAGTGTCCAGTTTAGTCATATAGTACACTCAGATGTCAGTTTATTAGGAACACCTAGCTAAAACTAATTCAGTCTAATACAACAGTCCATAGATCCTCCCTCATTCAGGTTAAAATGTTCAGTTTGTGTCAAGAAAAAAGTTTTAGTGAGGTGTTTATTCAACTTCCCGATTGTTTTGCAGGATGTAGTTTGAATTGTATTGCGCTATACTTTCCGCAAATACGCCAGGGTCCGCAAGGGTCCATGTAAAGTCCATGTAAAGTGTCTGCGTGCCCACTACACAACAAGGTCACCAACTGCACATGTGCTCCTTCAAGCAGATGATAGAAAAAGTATAAGACACACTATGCATCTGTGGTATGAACAGGTGTTCATGTGCACGTACACAAGAGAGTTTGACTGAAGCTGTAAACTTACAAGTGCCTCTACAGTATTGTCTGCTCCTTTAAGACCAATACAATACACAGACTTTGCGATATTTAGTTTATTTTAGTGTCCGAATTCTATCAATCCAAGTCACTCTTCAAAACCCTTACTCTCTACCCTGCAGTTTTCAAACAAGTTTGAGGTATTTAGCTCACTATATCACTAACAACATCTAAATAAAAGCTTTTTAATTGTTAAAATGCAAGAGAAGAGTGAATTCTTTATACATGAACATGCAAAGATAAATTGATGTTGAGCCTCTCATCTGACCATCTCATTTACAAAAGTAAACACATAAGTAAATGTACATAAGTACAATTTTGATATATTTGTTCTTTACTGGAGTGTTTCAGTTTAAGTGTTTCAGTCGTAGCTACTTTATACTTCAACATCTACTTCACCAACAGCTGTAGTTTTTAGATCAAAATATTATGTATATAAAGTGTGGTGGTTAGAATTAGCTCCACCTCAACCAGCAGCAACTTTCATAGTAATGTTGCAGTAATAATAACTGGATGATAAAGGATATGATGCAGTAGCATTACAGTAACAGTGGCCATTCTGTTGCTTAATGAGTACTTTTACTTACTATACTTTTTGCTGCTAATACTGTGATACTTTTATTGAGGTAAAAAACGGAATGAAACTTGTTACTTTTACTCAAGCAGAAAATCTCAGTACTTCCTCCACCACTGCCCAACATGAGAAAGTATTCCTTTAATTGTGAAACAGAAAGTGTAATTTTTTTGTCATCACATTGATGAGTTAACTTGAATTGATCATTTTCAACAAAAGGCAATTACACGGTTGTGTTTTGTAACACTGAGAGGATGTCTCCAGCTGTGATCAATTCCTACAATTTATGTTTTCATTTGTCAAAGTGACAGCATCCATCTTGTGAGAGGGTCTAATCGTCACACATTATCGGGCAAATGCATATTCACTCTACCCCTGCTCCTGCTGCGAACACAGCTTCCTCCATCAACAAGTGTATTCTCTGTGTGTCTCCCTGTCTAACTGTCTGTCTCAGGAAACCTCGAGTGCCATTTGAGAATTCACAATGGAGAGAAGCCGTATCCCTGCACTGAGTGCAACCTGAGTTTCTCCCAAAAACCAGAGCTTCACCGGCACATGTTTTCTCACACCGGAGGAGGCTTCCTCTGTAGCTACTGTGGAAAATCGCTGAGGGACCCACACAGCCTGAAGTCCCACGAGAGACTGCACACTGGAGAGAGGCCACATCGCTGCCCTATCTGTGGAAAAGGTTAAAACATGATACCAAAATTTGAAAGTCTAATAAGAACTGTGGAAAAAAAATCAAGGGGGGAAACTGGGTCCGCTAATCTGTCCTTTAGTTAACTAATTCTATGAGGAATTTTGCTCCCATTTCATTTTAGTTTGGAAAGTCCAGTTCCCTCTGCACGAAAGTCTTTATCACAGAGGTTTTAGCACATCATAGACAAACCAACTCCTAAGATTCACATAACAGTAGTGGATGGATGAAAGACACATATATCTGTTGGAAGTTGAGCTACATTTGGATGGAAACCTAGCTACTGTCAGTCAGTCCGCTCACACTCGTCTTACATGCCAATAGAAAGAAGTTAAAACTCGCCAACCGGCAGTAAACACTTCTTAAACGAGTACTCCACTGATTCAACATTGCACTTCTTTAACATTGTCAGACTGTGATGCAGCAGAACCAGAGATATTGTCTGTTTTAGTCTGCACATTCCTCGTCAAAACCTGTTAGCTGCATTACCCACAATGCTGCTCACCCGCCATCAGGTTGGTCAAAGATTAAGTTGTATCATGCTAGTAGCTGATGTAGCCTGGAACCTGCAGCAGAGGTGAGGAACAGGCCACAGAGGTCTGGTAAACTCATTTTTTTGCTTTTCAGACTTTTCGTCATCAGACTCAGAACAGAATTCACACAGCTCAAAATTGGAGGAGTTCCCCTTTAACATGATAACGTGCCGCACAGTGTGATAGACACTGACTGTCACGCAATGTAAATCAACAAGTGCATGCCACATTTTATCTTTTATTTGCATTTCCTTACAGATTTCCTTACCTGATTTTGTTTATGGCATAAAAGAGTTAGAAGAGAGAAAAAAAAAATTAAATAAAAAACTGCAGCTGAAACAAAACAGTGAAAAATGAGTCATTGAAAAAGCCAGTCAGAGGCACGGAGCTCATGCGGGCTAATTCTCCTGAAACCAACCTTGTTTATCTCACTCAGAGGGCTGCAGATGTTCTGTCTGCATACATGATTGGGAAGCACAAAGTGCTGATTACAAGGTTGTCCACATTTACTTTTTATGACGCGTTAGACAGCAAAAACTTGTGTGCTGAGTTCAGTGGTTTCATTATTGATGAGCTCAAACGGTGTCTTAGACAGAGTGGCATTTTATCCCTCATGACTGGCCAACAATTTTGCTCGCTTGTTTGGGTTTTTTGTTTTGTTTTGTTTTTTACATTTTATTAATTTAATTAATGTGATTGCAGGAGTGAATTATGAACTTAGGTTATTACTTTAATATGCAGGGCAGGTTTATTTATATGGCACTGTTTGTGCATTGAAGCAGCTCCTGAGTGCTTGACATATGATAAGTTTCATGAAAAGTTTCATGAAAAGACCAGACCAACAATGAATCAACTAAAATGTGCTGTTTTTACAAAATACATTTCAACTGTTTTTGTAGCAAAAGATAAAACTTGACATTTAAGAATCTGGCTCCCTCTAATTGTCCCTCTAGTTACTTTAATTGTGATTTATGGATCAATTACCAGACTAACATGACACTGACACTAATATAAACTACAGTAATTAATTATCAAACCTAAACCATGGAGACTCTGCTGTGATGAAGCATCTTTCAACACATATTTGATCTCCACACAGTTTGCTCCTCACTGGGGGGGGCTGTGCTGCAGCTGCTCAAGTCAAAACTACACATTGAAAATCACATTAATTTGTGAGCTGTTTCAGAAGACTTACAGTACATGTTCAGTAGAAATCAGTGGGATCAAGGCACAGTAGGGAAGTCCCTTAGTTGGTATGGTCTTTTTTTTTATTAGAGAATGATAATCAAATATAGATTAATGCCAACCTAAACTAAAAAGAATTAAAAACAGAAGAGTAAAGAGACATTTACATAGGAGACATGGTTTCAAAAATGTTATACAGTTATAAGAATACGAGAATTAATTGTTCTGGTTCCTAAGTCTTTGCACTGAAATAAAATGAAAATCACACAGCAAATATGAGCTTAAGAAAAATGCAAATAGCTCTTTTATTGTCTGAGTCTTCTCATTTATCTATCTGTTAATTAAGGGGAGGAAATACAGATAAATGTTCTACGGATGGTTGGTTTTTCCATTTAAGATTTGACTTTTTGTTTTTTCCTCAGGATACACGTTGGCCACCAAGCTGAGGAGACACATAAAGTCATCTCACCTGATGGAGAAGCCGTACAGCTGCCACTGCGGTGCTTCATATACTGTGAGACAAAGTCTGCTGAGGCACCAAGCTCAGCACAGGACAGAGGGAGGAGCTCAGGAGGAGGCAGAGGCAGGTCATGGACTAGAGATAAGCGGCAGCGAGAAAAACGCTGTGAAAGAGTTAGCGGCTTTAAGCTCCAGTCACCCAAAGCCAATCAGAGGCAGACCCAAGAAGAGCTCCCTCCCTCAAGAGGTAGGAGTGAAGGAGGCAGGTGATGTGAAGCGGAGAAGAGGGCGAGGAAAAGGGGAGGAACTGGAGGCAAAGGAGGTAGAAAGGAGAGTTCAAGAGGACAAGACACCGGGAGGAGGAGATGGGGAGGCTTCGGATGACATCCAACACGCCGTCGTCTACGTCCACACAGAGGACCTGTCCACGCCAAGCGCCAACCCTATGCTGCTCACCTCGGGGGGCTCGCTGCCTGCAGGGACGGGACAGGAACTGGTGGAGGTGGTGATATCGGAGGGCGCAGAGCAGTGCATTGTGGTCCATGGACAGCAGACAGTGGGAGAGCTGCTGATCTTACAGGAGGAGGGAAGCGGACTCTGCTCTGTGGCTCAGACTGTGGAGATAAACACCATGTAGCCTGAAAACCTGATCTGTGGTGGTTCACATGTTTCACTGAGCCCTGCATCCAAACATAAAGAGATCAGATCATATCACACTGTCACAGTAATTATCATCAACTCATTAGGTTCAGTTCATCTCCATCCATTGATCCATCATCTATACCGCTTATCCGTTAAGGGTCGCAGGGGGGCTGGAACTGACATTGGGCGAGAGGCGGGGTACACCCTATATGGATCACCAGTCCATCACAGGGCCACCATATATATACAAACAACCATTCGCACTCACGTTCACACCTACAGGCAATTTGAGAGTCACCAGTTGACCTAATGCATGTCTTTGGACTGTGAATAAGTGTTTTTTGTTTCTTACACCCACCTTCGTTTAACCTACCTCATATGCATTTTCTTTAGTTTATTATTTTTGGTATATCCCAGTTTGCCTTTGAACAACCTCTACAGAACAGATGTGAACTCATTAGACAGAATTAGCTGCTGGTTTTATATTTAGGAGGGCAGAGTGATACCAATAGCAAGTAGAAGTCCTACCCTTTACCTAGATGCCAGCATATTTTTTGCAGTCTGGTCTGTTGCAGAAACTGGTCCCTGAGCCTCTTCAGTGATGGATCTTCAGTACTGTTTGATTCTGAGCAGCTGCTGACTGGTGATGCTTAAGATAAAACAGAACGCTTACGCTGTCAGAGTCCACTGAAGTTGCACTGGAAATATCTAAACTTGTCATCAAGTCTCCTGCATTTAGCCAGTTATTCCCTAGAGTGTAAGGAAACACAATAAAACAGCAAAACACATCCAAAAATGCAACAAACTACTGTATGTGTGTGTCTTCATCTACACATGAAGGCCCCAACCCTAAACCTCTGCTCCCACACTCAATCCGTGTAGGTCTCTGCTCAGGTTGGAAGTGGTTGCCAGACTTAATGTATTAAAAAGGAGAAATTTTCTCCCCCTGACAATTGAAACAAAGGCAAAACAAGACTGAGCAAGATGATCAAACACAGTCTGTACACTCCTTTCTGTCTTTCTGCCTCTTTGATGCACGGGTAGTTCAATTTAATAATAAACTTTAAGAGCACTGATATACTTTCTTTTTTCTAACATGTATGTGTAGACAGCAGCTGTGACACCAGCATCTTTGTTCACATACTGGAAGATAAAGTACATCCACTAGAGCTGATATAAGGGTTTGATCATCCATGCCTGAAAACAGAATATCTTCCCTGTGAACTTCTGCCTCTGTACAACATAAACAGAAACCATGTTGACACTTGAGGAGGTGACAATATTGTTGAGATCACAGCAGAGTAAACAGCACCGGTGACATTGTAGATGATATGTCAGGCACACAAGCTCTATAAGTTTCTCTTAAAAACTTTCTGCTTTTGTTGTGGTGAACCAAAACTTCTGCTGCTGACCTAAAGTTATAATACTGCCCCAACCAGTCAGGCTGAATTGCAACCAGCGCTTTTTAGAAACGCAGGGCTTGGGAGGTGATGCACACACACCAAATGTATGCACAAGCTAATAACTGGTGTCAGGAAAATGGTGAGAATAATTTAACATGCGCCTAGTTTGTTTCACACAATAGACTAAATATAAATTGCATGAGGCAGTCAGTTCCTTCACATTACTGTGCAAGAAAAAGAAACAAATCAGGAACAGAATTAACATAGATGTGAAAAGATTCACTGCATCCAGTAGCTTTGGCAGCACCTGTCAGGCAGCAAATCTCTCAGACTTACACTCAGTGTTCACTTTATTAGGTACGCCTGTGCAATCTAATGCAGTCCAAAACAACTATTCTGCTAGTCTGAACTTTGTAAAGACATTAGATTGCACAGGTGTAAACTAACTGGCCATGAATGCATTGCTGTGGTTGAATATAAAAAACAGATGTCCTGTGTATTTTTTAACCACTTTTTCTTGACCAGTGGAAAACATCATGATGCCAACCGCAGTGGTAGAAACTGACTGCACTTAACAAGGCATTGTAATTATGATGGCAGACGTTATTGACATCTATCCAATATCTACACCATTCATGCTTAAGGGAGTCTCAGGGGCTGGACAATCCCAGTTGATGGATGGATGAGTCACCAGTCTATCGTAGAGGGGCTGACATATATATATTAAAACAACCACCGATGAAGGTCAGGAGAATTGGACCAGCATCATCTGACTGATACTTAGATGATTCATCAGTTCGAATATTCATACGAAAAACTGGACCGCAGCTTAGTGTTAATTCTGTTTTTCATTTTCTGCCAGTACGAGAAGGGACCAACTGACCGCAGTTTCTATTTTGTAAAATGACTTATTGGAAATGTTAGACAGGATTTTAGGGCACCAGGTGGCTTAGGTTTTAAGGCACTGACTATGCAATTGCAGCGGTTCGGTTTAAGTCCGACCCATAATCTTGTCATAAGTCATCTCTCTCCCATTATTTCCTGTTGTCTCTCTCTCTATACCGTCTGCCTTCAAGGAGAGGAAATTAAATTAGAAGTTTTGTAGTTTTGTATTTGATAGCAGGATAAAGGCATGCCAAGTATCAACAAGTCAATATCACGGGAATCACTGGATAATACTGTAATATATTGTGTAATATTAGAAATTTGAGAGACAGTAGTAGTTTTATATGAAAATATGAAAAGTAGTTTAAATGAGTACTATATTACAGGTCTATTATTTCAAATGTTTTTTCCTGGTAATAACTGTTATTATAGGAAAAGCAGAGACAAAGTTCTGAAACCTTTTATATTAATTTGTCTGTTGTTATGTTGTTTTTATCATTTCTATTTTATCTTTAATTACTACTAAATTATATGGCTCTTTCTAGGAAAACATTTTGATGATTACTAAAATAAACGACTGAAAAATATTTAACAACATTTTTAATGGTCAGTTAAATATCAGCTGTAGCTGGGAGCCGTCACCCACAGTCTGCTGTCTATTGTCCTCTTATATTTTAAACCACATTGTATGTCTGAATATTCTAGGTTACATCAAAGAACTCTTTTTAAAATTAATACTAAGAGAAGATAGTATGTAAATCAAAAAAGACTTCATTCTCATCGCTGAAAATGGAGAAAAACATCAGTTGCTACAGAGCCACAGGATCTGTAACGACCCTCCATACAAACTAGATCTCAAAAGCTGTTGGATGTCTATTTATTAAGATGTAATGCATAGACTTAAAAAGAAAGTTTCTAATGTTTCAAGGAAAAGAGTGTTTCCTTTAACCTTCTCAGGCAGATTGTTGTGCCATATAAGAGGCTTGTTCAGGGTATCTTCATCCTCCTTTGAGTCAATCCAAATAAATAAATAAATATGTGCAGATTAATTAGAAAATGGTGTAATAACATCAGAAGCTAAATTGTAAACGCGACTTAAAGCACAGCCTCCTGTTTCAACATGACAAAGTCCCAGTACCTGTGTAGAAAAAGTCAGCTCCATAAAGAAATGGTTTTCCAGCGTTCAGTGTAAAAGGAGCTGAGCAGCCTAACAGAGCCCCTGACCTCAATCCCCAACCGTGAGCCAGGTAGGGTTGGTTTTTCCCGTTTACCTCTTCTGACACTGCAGGCATCTGCAAAAGAAAACAAATGTGCTAAGTCAGCAATGACTGAGGCTGACAACATGTGAAACCTCTTCCACCTCTGGTGTGGGAACCGAACTGCACTGATTGACAACGATGGCTATTTATGCCTGTAGATGAGTAAACAGTAGAGAGATGAAGCATAGTCGAGGAGGAAGAGTTGGGAATCATGTCAGTAAATTCAAGCAAAAGATGTGGGTCCACGGTTTCAGCTCTTAAACCCCAGGCCACCAGGATGTCATACTTAATAGTAGTTTTAGTATTTAGGGTTATTTATATCCTCCCAATTTTAGGGGACTACACCCATCAAATGTAGAAGCAGCCCCTGCGGACCCAACTCAGTGATAAATCTAATGTTGTTTTACACCCTTCTAAAGTGTCCCGCAGGACCTCAGCACGCTTCTCAGCTCCTGCCACCACTGACAAGACTGTGTAATTTGTTGGAGGTGCTGACTCATTAGGGTGTGTATCCTTCGTAAAAACAACTTTATGGATCAAGTGTGTCGATTTCTTATTTAAAAACACACACACACACACACAAAGATGAGCTGTGTTTCCTCCTCAGAAGTTATATTCAGTTCTGAGTTTGTTCAGTTGATATTCAATAAATATTGCTCCAGTCATTGATTAGTTTTGGTCCCTTGGCAGGACTAGTTTTCCCAGTCATTTTGGGTTTTTTAAAAGGACTTAAAACCTCTTTGTGATACTACATTTATGTTGATAGCCCCAGAGAAATTGTATTTGCCTCAGAATGCCCATCCCAGGTGTTTAACTGTGGCTGCTCATTTAGTCTTTGTGTTTGTGTTTATCTCTTCTATTTTGGTCTGCACTCCTCTCTCTCCCTCTCTCTCTCTGCCCCTCCCCTCTCTAACCTGTCTCCCCGCCCTCACTTTCATATCCAGAGCC